>BROG01000100.1:1410000-1480000 GCA_030159075.1 Atrina japonica | reverse complement strand
ATTTGTACAGACAATTCAACTATTGCTATCGAACAGTTACTCAACATTTTATTTAGTTAAATATAGTAATTGCAAACAAAGCCAATAGGCCAAACGTATAATTTGCGGAACGTTGATTTCAAACACGATTTTCTATATCCCTGTGACCACAGAATATCTGGAGGTATTTTGTCTCTGCATATGATATGTTCATATGTTGAACAGGTTACATGTTTGCACAAATAACGACAGAAGTAAATGAGTCTAACATTCGCCATAGTAAAAGATAATGATTTTTTTTAAACTTTGAATACAATCGATATAAGATACAACCGATATACTAATCGATTTGGTTTATGTGTACCCCTGGGACCTCAGAGGTTCAGCAGCGGTGATAAGGACCCAGTGGTTGTCAATATCTGAAGCATAATACCGGTTAGAGGTGTGCAATAACTGGAGTAGAAAATCAAATCCAAACAAGATTACAGCACCATTCACAATCGAGATAGACTGTTTAACAGACAATATCCAACATAAATTCCAGACAGGTGATATATGTCTCTGTATATAATCATATGTAGAATACCAATCTCACATATCAGATCATTTGCAAGTAATAAAAACCAAATGAACTGTTGCAATACGATTATTAACAGAGAGAGAGCAGACTGTCGATAGTATTAATGCTTGGATACACTGATACCGCCACAGTATTAATAATAAATATAATTTAAAACGAATAGAAATTGCACTTGTTTGCTCTAAACGTGTTCAGTGTTTGTCATTCTTTGATTTTAGTATATAAATTCACAGTACATTTGGGATGTAATATATTTACACTGCAGCTAAAGGGTATTAACATTGTTTTACAAAAATATAAATAGTTCGTTTTTTATAAGTTGTCTGTACCGATTTTGACGAATGTTTATTTCTCACATATTTTTTTTTTTTTAATTTGACTTTGGACCGATAAACATGGGATAGTTACTTCTTCGAGACACCTGGTCCCTTCTCCGGATTTCTAGAGATCCGTATTTGTCCAATATCACCAGATTTGTATATGGTATCCTGGACATCCTGAATATTAATCCTTTGGTAATTGTGATTTTTATATTAGATGTATGTACAATACCAAATATTAAAACACTGTCATAAAAAGTATCATTTACATGTACCTACATACTTTGTGCGATTAAGGTTAGATCCAGTTTTGTATGCATATACAAATGGTGAAGCCAAATTAATCATTTGCAATCCAAAAATTGCGAAACTGGGTTTATCAAACAATGTTTACAAAATATAAAGTAATTTCTATTTCTGTGTATATCTTTTTATGTTATTGTACATCAATATTAGTACTAAACCCAGAAAAAAACATTTAAAAAATACAAAGCTAATGCCACTTAAAGCGAAAAACAAATATTGAATTGGTTACCTGATAACATGTGCATTAAGACCTTTACAATGACAATATGCGCACTGTATTGGAACCTTAACATCTGTAAAGCATCAATATGTCCTATTATATAGTTACATCCCTACGTGTCTTAATCAGTTGAAGGACAACTAATACATACATGCTGTGTTCCTGTATTTTTTCGAGATGTGAAATGACGTGAAGGAATTTCAGTGAACAATTATTCAAATGTTGACAAATGTAATTATTGTTCAATTCACCTCTCCACTGGATACGTTTCTTCTTCGTAAAACATTCTTAAGTTGTATGAACCTTCCTTTCTAAGATGCCATTGACCCTATGCAAAGTGCGATAATACCACAGTATACATTTTTATAGTACGATTAATCGATATAGATAGATAAATGGACAGGTATTGGTAGATAGCTAGCTAGCAACCCAGATAAATAGATAGATAGATAGATAGATAGATAGACAGACAGACAGACAGACAGACAGATAGATAGATAGATAGATAGATAGATAGATAGATAGATAATGTCGGTGGCTACGTTGGTGGCTTAGGTAAGTTGGTGAGTTAATCACTATCAATACATCAGTAAAGAGTGCTGATAAAGGTTTGATTTTTGCTGATATTTACTGAATCCTGCAATATATAACATATTTCTTAATATGCGTATTATAAGGTTTAGATATCCAACACAAATATAGACAATTCACAGAAACGACCGTCTTGAGCATTATAACTTTGGTATGTTTATAAAACATATAGACAAGTTAGTCAAAATCAGTATCTGTAGTGTGTTTATCGAAATAGCGCAATGCCAATTTATTACCTTAAAAGGCATTAGCCGTGTTTTTTCTATTGTTTTTCATTTTTTACCAAGTATTAAACTTTTGTATTTTTTTATGATATTGATAAACAATGTATTAACAAAAAGGAGACATAGATAGGCATAAGAATTCTTAATTACTTATATATCCTTACGATTTGTATATGAATACTAGACTAGATCTGACCTTGTTTTCATAAAATATGTAGGGAAATAAGATTTTGTTTATGCCTGAGTATAGCTCTTATTTGTTGTTTTATATCAAGTACAAGTAGTAATTGTAGAAAAAATCAAAATATTTTCTTATTTTGGTAAACACATTAAATGCACCTTTAAAGGCTTACTAGAGATGTATAAAAAATAACCATGAACGTAATAAATTCATTCTCAAAAATTAATCATAGTAATACATATCACACACATAAGATATACTGTTACAAGTCTTGTCCTCTGCATCCGGTACATACTGGCCGGTACATACTGGTCATGTAGTTTATGCTGGTCGGAAACTATTTCTGAGTTGCAATTGTCCGATCCATATACTTGGGTGGGTTGGAGTAAGCTTTTAATTTTCATACGGATGATTCTATTCGCTTTTCGGTTAGGGAACAGTAAATTGATTTTAGGGAGTAAGCATCACGATTTAAATAAAAAAGGCAGGACCAGAGTTCCTGTTGAAAATAAAATCAAAGATGAGTAATTGGTCAGAAAGGCAGGATGCCACTGCAGAACAGCATCAGAAACAGTTTTAGAAACCATTTTAATATTGAATAAAATAAATCGACTGTGACATTCAACAAAGATACAAAATATAAAACAAATCATAAGTAATGATTTTAGTACAGCCAAATGAATTGGTCATTATTTCCCTTCACTTATTAAAACAACAATAATTTATGAGACAAAGATATCACAATTAAAAACTACAATTTAAAAGGTAGAAATCAAAATCACAAAAGCTAAAGAAGATCATTATCACTTCTGTATCTTAATTGTTCATGCACACATTCACATTCGAACTTCCACTCATCTCATCTCCTACATTCATTAACTTTAATACAATTTGATATTAAAAAATGCCTACTCACAAGAATTAAATATTCTGAAAATGGTTTTTAAATATCTAACACTAATTGTACACTATCATTTGACAGGTAATTGCCTTCTACTATGAAATTATGCTTATTCTGGATTATAAAAACTGATGACACAGCAATGTCATGTTTAGTTAATATTGTTCAGATTGCACTTTATAGCAGAATGTAGTGTGTAAGACGGTTTTGGCTTCCTAGGTTTGTTTTGGTAATTTTGTTATATTTCATGTTAGGAGTCCTCTGAGGGTACCGAACGACAGTATTTATATTCAGTAACATTATGCATTATAAATAAATATATATAAAGAAATGACAGCAAAACACTGTATTGATTAATTTGTATGTAGAATAAAATCAGTAAGGAGCATTATTAGAGAAGGTAGTTAGTTTGATCTTATTAAAAATACCAAAAGGTAATTTGTGATGTGGTGTTCAAATTAACAGTCATAACGGGTCGCGTTTGACAAATGATTTAATTAATACACACGGGATTATTCTTGTAACCATCAGGATATCTCATAGGGATGTAATAGTTCTATAGAAGATACAACATATCAAAATTGTATAATGGTTTAAGAGATTCGTAAGATTCGAGGAGCGATATATTTAAATCCAACTAACACAGACAACGCTACATACAAACACGAATGTATTTGGTATCATTTACATGTACATTGTATTGGTATAGATGTAATTTCAATCTTCACGACAGAATTTCCTCCAATGTACTGCCTTCTGTGATTACTTGTCAAATATATTCTGTTCGGTGACTCTTCAGTTTTAATGGACGCATTCCAGAATTCACTCATGTAAATATAATTTCGTATTATTATGGTGATCGCAGAGTGACCGCTGCTGTCTCTGAAAAGCTTTACAAACACAATATGGTGTTTTATCGACTTAATAATTTATCATAAATCAATACGACCTAGAATTGCCACTTCTTCGGAATGTGTGTCCTGTTTTAGTCATCTGTCTCCATATAATTACAGGCATACGGTACAAAGTGACACAATAATACTTAACTTCATTGAAGTTTTCAAAAATTCTAAATATTATTTTGATATATTAGATACCAGAACAGAAACAAATAGTGTAATTACAGTTATCTGCGTCAGAAATAATAAAGAAGCCATTCCCGTCAAAAAGACGAAATAAAAGACTAAAAGTGTTGGTTAAGTGTCAGACTTAGATTTTATTGTTATGATTGATATCCGAAGAAAAATGTGATTGTTGCAGCAGGTGTATATATGTAATTCAGGGATAGAAATTAGTGGTAACCCACTCGCCCATGGCTAGATGAGTGGATTCCCGCTGGAAGCCGCCCAGTTGGCACAATTTTCTGAAATGTTCAATGACACTTGTGTGTAGGTCAGTATATTTGAAACTCTGTATTTCGCACTGATATACACACGGGCATCATCACTCATTACCGAGTAAACTGTAAGCTATTCCCAACACAATGTCTACCATACTTTAGTAATGTCCTGCTCTTAAAACTACTAAACCTGTCCTTAAAACTTTTGTCATTTTTAAAAATCATAAATTTCAATAAAACTTAAAATAATACGTATATTCATGTCTGTAGGCATATCTATCACACCAATAAACCACATGCTACTACTACTCATATCATGCATTTTTGATGTTCATTTTCTATTACCGACAATATAAGATTTTCAGAAGAATTTTGTCACGGATCAAAGATAATTTCATTAGTATTTGGCACAAATTGCTGCTAATTACTATACTGTACTTTGTGAAAAAGACAACACTGTTTGACATTTCTAACAATTTTCATTATTTACAGATGCTTTTTTAAACAGATGTCTGAAACTATCTTATACTAAAAAATGTGGGTCCCTGAAATTTTAGCTGGGCTATTTTATTTGAATCGTAGTGGCCCAGATGACTCCAGGATAAAAATGTTTAGCTGTATCCATGCTGGTTATGTGTGTATGTGTGTATGTATGTGTATGTGTGTGTGTGTGTGTGTGTGTGTGTGGATGGATGGATGGATGCATGCATGCATGCATGTATGTATGTATGTCTCTCTTTCTGTCAATCAAATAAAATCAATTAGATATCACTTTAAATGTATTGCCGTCGTTATGTATTTGCTGCTATAAATTTGTTTACGTTTCGTCACTTCGGAAAACAGGAAGTACACTGTCGTCTGCTTTTATTTAATGTTGTTTGTTGACATGTACATAATGGCAGCGAGACGAAAAGAACTGTCTGATGACACAGATAAAGTTATCGTAAATATGCCAAATAATGGTCAAACCTTGCAAGCAATTGCCGGTTCTTTACGGATTCCAAGGGCACTGTGTCAGATGTTTTAGTTAGAAATCGGCGCAGAGGATCAACAGAACATCTACCCCGAATTGGGCGGCCGCGTCTGGTGACTACCAGGGATGACAAAATTTTAGTCAAGCTTGTGCATAGTAATCGGAGAACACACCTTGCCAGAGGCAATCATTTGTTTTATGAAACTAGGCCCCTGCCAGTTTCCAAGAGGACTGACAAGCGTTGCCTATTTGCAAATGGCTACTACCGACGTAATTTGCATAAGGGAGTCTGGAGGTAAATAGTGCAAACGTTTAAACTGGTATCGCGGGAAAAAATACTGGATGTTTCGTGGATAGTGGGACAAAGTGGTATTTTCAGATTAAAGCCAAGTAGTGGTGGTTTCGAATAATATAGTCTATATATGGCACCGTAAAGACGTGGCTGACTCTGCTGAGTGTGTTTGTTCACCTGCGCAACGAAAGTTCAGTGTTATGATTCGGGGCAGCATTACGTTCAAAGATGTCGGAACTGTAGCTACAATTAGTGGAACAATTAATAGACATAAATATATCGAAATAATGGAAGAAAATTTATGGCCCGTAAAAGCTACATACTTTCCGGATAACAATTTTCATTTCCAGGATGACAATGCCCATTACATTGGGCGCGAGATGTGCAAAATTACAAAACTGCAAATCAAATTTCGTCATTCAGCTGTCCAGCGCAATTTAATTGAAAATGTGCGGTGAAAAATTGAAAAAAAACTTCAGCAGTGCATTGAAAACATCAACAACCCATAGGACCTGAAGCGTGACATAGTTGATATCTGGCAGAACAGCATTTCATTAGATTACATTCGGAGATTTTAGAATTAACTTCCAAAACGAGTGCTAAAAGTAATCAGGGTCAAGGTTGAGATGTCAAAATATTAAGGTTAGGTTAGTGATTTTTTTTAATGCATTTAAAAATTGCCGATTAGCGGTTAATTGCCTTGTTACAAGCAGGAAAGTCTTCACGTCACCATCAACGTTAACGTCGTTTTGTCGGTGACTTGTGGCACGCTACTGTACGTACGTACGTACGTATGTATAGATGTATGTATGTATGTATGTATGTATATATGTATGTATGTATGTATGAATGTATGTATGTATGTATGTATGTATGTATGTATGTATGTATGTATGTATGTATGTATGTATGTATGTATGTATGTATGTATGTATGTATGTATGTGTGTGAGATAGGTAAGTTGTTTGTGTAAATACAAGCAAGTTCAGAATACTACAATAATGTCCATAGAGTACACTTATTAAACTATATCGTATTCGTATTTATAGTAACAAATGCTAGCCAGAGCACCCACTTTAACTGTTTGTATTAATAACTTTGTAGGATGTTCATTTAAAGATAAGTTTTTATTTATAAATACATAAATAAACAGAAATATAAATAACTAAATGAATGACATAATGCGGAACTACCAGTGGTGGGCAGAAATGATGTTTACCTGACGTCATTGTTTTATTTCCAAATTAGTTAAGCCAATCTATCAGTTCAACAGGTGTAAAAGACAGTTGATAATTTATTATACATAGATATGGGTTTCTCTTTTATTTTTCAGGATATGTTGCATACATATTGAAGGGAATATGCTCGCTTTTAAATTCATTTTATGTCCTGATGAAATCAAACTACATTGCATTATTTTCTTTCCTTTGCAATCAGTGTTAACACCACAATGATACAAAGTAGCATGTGGCTGACATAGTAGCATTGTGAAATAACGTACTCAGCTTTTGCCATGCTAATGAACTAGTTTTCCACTTGTATTAACGTACTGCCAATAGTAACTAATATAAACCTATGAATTAGGGAAACAGAGCTCGAATCATGGTCCCATAGAAAATGACAAATTTTCAAATCCATGTCTAGCACTTGGTAATGATTAATCACAGCCATAATTTCGCTTCCAATAGAAACGTTCTAACCGGTAAGCTACAGAATGAATCAGTATATTGTGTAGTAATGCAGAATCTTTAATGACACGTCTACCGTGGTAAGGTGATTATTAGAAAACAAAAGGTTTGTAATTTATATGAGAAAATGATAATCTTTATATGATAAGATACGCTTTCAGGATATGTTAATCTATGTATCAATCCCTGAACAGTGGCGTAACCTAGGTAAATCAATGTGTTATTTCCCCAAACCACGACTAGTGGTTTGGACTGCTTAAGGACTCAAACCTAATGCAATGCAGTGCCTTTTTAGATAGGCAAAATTCGCTAACCCCGACTCCATAAATAACGACATAACAATTTCGATATTAGGTGATTTGAGGGATCTGATATCACAATAGTAACAGATGTTTCCTTTTAACAGATGTAACACGATATTGTATATCCTAGCACAATACCACATTATTAAAACGTATTTTATGTCAGTTTTGATATCAAATAAAAGTCTATGAATATATTGTCAGGAATTATTCATTTTTTATTACTTAACATATACACATGCATACTAACATATGTAACATATTAACGTTATGGTGATGTAAGTGTAGCTACACAAGTGCTGAAGACCACATTAAACAACTTGAAAGTTGAAGTATCTGTATAATTTTTTAGAATTTATCATATTATAGAAAACGACGGTAGTTCGAGTTGCCTCCAATTTATGCATTTTTTACTGCGATTTTTTTTATATTTTTATTTTATTTTTTTTATGAAAATATTTAAATCGTATGGAATTTATATGATAGTGACCAGGTTTTATTGGTAAAGAAGACAAACCGGTTATAATTCACCCGGGTTAAAGACCGCAGGCTTTTCGAAAATTAAATGGCAAACTCTTTGAAAAATCAGCTTAGGGTCCAGTGCTGACCTGCAGTTGACATTGAGATATTGTAATTCAATGCGTAATGCTCTAGTCACTATGTCACGGTGACCCCCTCCCCCTGAAACATTAACAATACAACTGAAGTACGTTCAACCCTAAAACTTTTTAAGATTAAATTACTTTTCGAAAAGAAATATATAGACCCGTACGATAATATATTTAAATGGTACCGGTAAGACATAGATTTTCCAAACTGCCTCAAAATATTTCAAATCATTTGTTATCTGTTCATAGCAGGCGGGGAAATTAACTCAACGACTGTTCAGTACAATTTTGCGCTCAATTCAATAGTGAGGTCACCAGTCGTCATCGACGACGGGAAACTGTTTGTAAAAGCACACAGATTGCTGACGTAATATGCGTAAGTAGTTGGAATACTGCTACGTGCGTGTGTTTTTGCGACTTACCGTTACCTTTATGCATGTAAATTGCATCAATTGATTCATGAAATTACCGAAAAATGCAAACGGTAAGCTATTGAGTGCAAAAATATTATAGGATTAATTTATTGATAAAATATGCCTGTCTTATATCATTTACTTGCTCTTGAAGAAAATTAATGTATAATCTACATATCTCTGATTTCTGCTATTCCATCTGAAAAAAAAAACTCTCTTGATACGCCTTTGACGATAAAGAAATTTTATTCAAGTTTTCGTTAAAGCATATAAGCTGTCTCAATGATGAATTTTGTCCCATGACATATAGACGGAAATAAGATAAAATGTTCAAATACATTATCAAACACGTGAAACGTTGTAAAAGATCCTCTTTTCGAAATTATTTGTTTTATTGGAATTTAAGTTTTGCCGTACCTTACAAAATCCTGCTGTATTTCCGTATGCAATGACCTTTCAGATTAAACTCTTTCGCCATATCAAATGTGCTTCATAATTGCGTCCTTTACACGCTCGGTCTATAAGCAATCTCGGCAATGACACAATCGACTTATGTTAAAGTCGGCCTATTTTATGTTTTTTTTATTTAGTATTGACATACAGGACGTGTTTTTATTCGAAAGCATTATTTAAAATATATGCTTTTCAACGCTATTTTAAATATCAAAACACCATAAATGTTAAAACTTTGCTTACCTTATGCTTTACAATCGTGTCGCCATATCTCGCGGTGTTGGGCAGTTTATAAGCGTCAGGAATGATTCAGCCGAAAATGCGATGGGACGAGTTAAAAATGGGGCGAAATCACCCGATATACCCGACACGTGGACAATTTCAAAAATGAATGTTTTAAAAGGATGAAAAAGACCAACCTTGCCTTATTTAGTTATGGAATGATGATGTACGAAAATAAACACAAAGGGCGATAAGAATAGAACATATATTAATTGCAAATCGCACGTGCTTATTGGACACTCGGTACTCTTCGTAAAATTACCGAACGTTAATTTGCAATGTTCAGACTAATGGCAGACAAAAACAAAAACCTTGATATTATACGCAAACATTTGTAATTCTAATTACCAGATGGTCTCTTTGGGATATATATGAAAAAAAATTATTACATTAAATAGGTATGTGAATTTTTTCACCTACGACAGCTCATATCGCTTTAAGTCAATTGTGACTGGATATGCCACTCTGGATACTGTAAATCCGAAAAAAAATCGCGGGACTTTATTTTCTATCTCTAGACTTATTCGCACGATGATATTTTCGCGATTTCGAATGCCCATTCTTTGAAACCATTATCATACTTCATTACGCGATAATTTTATTTTTGCTAATGAAAGCTTTCTCGAAATTACTCGTAAATAATTTTTTGCGAATACTACCGGTATTACAGTATTATTCCTCATCTTCTATGTGCAGGCTACATGTATTTAAAAACAATGATTGACCATTGCTGTGTATCTACAGACGTATGGGGTAGGCACTGGGCAGTTGAAAATGACAAGAGAACACAAAATTTACTGCAAATTAGAAACCAAAATTATCATATCATATCATGCCATACCTAGTCTGTTTTCTTGATAACCCCGTTTGTCTACCAGAAATGAATTTTATTTTCTGGATATCCCTAAAAGCTTTAGTTGAATCATTCATGATATCGTGATTCATTAATTCTACCTTGTTATCCTGATAAATTAAGAATGTTTGTAATCCCGTGAAATAAAGGCACGTTCGTTATTTGGGGAAACGTTGTTAGTTATTATGAAAAGTAAAGCCTAATCAATTGACCTGACAGATACGGTCTTTGACATTATCTTGAAAGGCAAATTCTAGTTCTTTATCATGATAATTAAAATCTAGTTGGTTATCTTTAGAAGTAAAACCTGTTTCATTATATTGAAAAGTAAAGTTTAGGTGGTTACCATGGGAAGTTTTAACGTCTAAGCTAGATAGTTATCCTGAGAACTAATACCTGTTTCAACATCTTGAGAAATAAAGCCTTACTTGGTTATCATGAGAAGTAATACCTGCCTCATTATCCTCAGAAGCCTACTTTGTTGTCCTGGAAAGTGGATCCCGGTTAGTTATCCTAGGGAGTCGTCTTTTCCCTAAACCTGAGAAGACAAAAGCTTAATTTGTTATCCTCGGAATTAAAGCAAGGCTAGTTTGCTATCCTAACTCAGTAAAGCTTACTTTGATTTGAGTAGCACACGTATTTAGTTACCGCAATATTAAGCAATCTTTATCAAGCAAAGAAAGACAATTCGATTATACATCTGTGAACAATAACTGTACATACGGCTACTGGATGGAGGGAGGGAGGGAGGGATGTATGTATGTATGTATGTATGTATGAATGAATGTATGAATGTATGTATGTATGTATGTATGTATGTATGTATGTATGTATGTATGTATGTATGTATGTATGAATGAATGTATGTATGTATGTATGTATGTATGTATGTATGTATGTATGTATGTATGTATGTATGTATGTATGTATGTATGCAATTTATTGTTTAGATAAAATGGTATAGTTGTACATTATGATAAAAACTGATAAAAACACCGGAGTGGAGTGTTTTGATTGATAGACTGGTTAATATATATATATATATATATATATATATATATATATATATATATATATATATATATATATATATATATATATATATATATATATATATCCTTTGTTATAATACTATTACAAACTCAATTACTTTTACACGCATAAACTGTCAAAATTTGTAAACTTTCGTGGTCAAAGAATTGTGTTAAGTAAGACTTATAGAAATTAATTCTTAATCCAGGGTCGGGTCGACATTTGTTTATACACTATAGCTTAACGCGGAAGTCGAAGTACTTTGTATTCTGTCTACACACTTACAAAGGATGAATAAGTGGAAATGATACAAGGTTCAGTAATCTAAATATTTGTTAAAGCGAGTAGGAATGGATCTTATAACGCATTAGTTTATATGCAATTCTTTATATTGTCACTATCATCGAAATCACTTTCAATTCAAGTTCAGAGTAACTTTTTACTTTGCCTGGCGTCATTTTACTTAGAGGTAATATTTTAATCTCTTCCAGTCTATGAGACACATATTACATTAGGAAGCGAAGTTTCTAGTTCAGTTAAACTTTATAAAGGGAACCGATGATTTTAATTCACATATTGGTAAAAACCCTAGAATTATAAAATAAATAGTTAAATGCCCAGGCATCATTTTACACACACATAAATTACTAGCGCGCATGTGTGTAAACAAAATTTCAATTATTATATAGACAGAACATACGTATCCACTTCTATTTGTCTCGAAGTATGTCTAATCTAACATTTGCATATAATATATATAATATACATTAATGTTATAATATAAGATAGCTATACCCGCTTTTGATGATATTGCAAATCATCAAACATGAATATATAAAATCCTGATTCCACAAAGTTGCATAATTCCATTTATTGGATGTATTGGTAAATTAAAAGGTAACTGAACCATTGAATAAATGAAACAGAAATAACAAAAATGAAATGAAGTTGAATCAATTCACAAATAAAATACATAAATTATTATAATGATAAATAAATGTATGAATAAATAAATATGTGGCAAATATGTAAGTGACATTATATCAGGATGACTAAGGATCTAACTGATCAGAAAGAACTGTACAAAATACATAGTAGATCCCTTCATCTCTCACTTTCCATTCTCTGTTATAATTGTTTATTTGAATGTTTTTACGATACTCAACAAGTTTATTTTTCTTACGGTGAAAGACAGAACCCGATTACAATGTACCCGGGGAGATACCATCAGTTTGTTGCAAGTAAAATGACATTTTGTTTCAGAATTAGATTAGAGTTTAGCGGAGCTCGAACCAGCTCTGATCAGAGGTGACAGACTTCATGGTCCAAAGCACAAAATTTTACAACTCGGCCACGAAGCCCCGCTCTGTTATAATTAAATAGTTAAGTATTACAATGTAGATCATATCCTATCTATCATACATTAATCTCTCTCTAAGATAAAAAAGAAAAGCCTTACCCAACACTGAATAACAATAATTAAGGAATGGAAACAAATTTATTGCATTTATTTTGAAAAAGAATTTAAATTTCTTACAGTGTGTTGTTGCAAGTATTTAAAACATTTATTCAAAATCCACCCGGAAGGCAGTATTTTTATATTTATCAGTTCGTATTAAAAGGATACGTTAAACAAAGGCAATATCAATATTAATTCAACTGTGTCTATATAGACTATTAGTAGAGCTGTATTACAAAATGTTATTCCTCAATGTTTGGTTTTATAAGTAATATAGTGTATTGTGATTTGTGTTCACTTTTATTACAATCGTGTTGACTTTAGCATTGTTTAACGCCTACTAAGTGTTTTCCACTTATTAGTTCCCTGGATTGATGTTAGAATGACAGTACGGCCTGGTCTGCGGAGGATGTATTTTTGGGGGAAATGATGAGCATTTCAATATAACATCACATTAAGGTCTTTAATAGTTTCAGCAAAAATATTCCAGTTATGTGATACGTTTATGCTGATTGCATAGACTTATGTTGATTGCTGGAATATTCTCCATGAATATAAAAGACGTAAACCTACCTGTTTCTAAAAAGAGTCAATATGTCAACACCAGGTCATTATTGCTGAATGTATTTTTTATTGCACATTTGTGTGAAATCAGTGGTTGATAATTTTTAAAATAAATATTTCCAGTTCTTTTTTTTAATGTTTGGATTAGCAGCGATTCATGCGCCGTTTCTAACTAGGGTAGAGAAAACCGGCACACTTTTCTAACTGAAATATTAGTAAAATATGCGCATAATATCAGTTCGAGAGACAAGGAGATACGTTTTGTGAGAAATTGGGAATCTCTTTAAATACATTTCACTACCTAACGCTTTGTATATTGGAAGGATATACACATGTTGTATCGTAAACTACTACACGCAATATTGCTGTGTTTAGACAACATTAAAACTCCTTGTGCAATTGAGAAAAAATTAAATTTTCACCATGAATGACAGTAAGTGGAGCGTCATGCATCAGAGATATATATCACCATGCCTTGAAGTTCTGCAGTTTCCGAGAGATAATTCTAGTGTGTCAGTGGACCAAGTAAGACGTCTGTACGGAAGGATGTTTTATCCCCGAGAACTTAGGACGGAGCAAGATTTTGCACGCTCGCGTTCTGGTATGTAAAACTTAATTGGTTTCTAGAACATAAAGTTTATATTGCACATTTAATTTACAGATATTATATTATATATACTAATCCAATACAAAAATGACTGCACAAACTGAAACATTCTATACTATTTTAAATTTGGTAACCTTAATTTTGCATTAATGTAACAATATTTTGTAGGAATCTAAAGTATGAATTCAAAACATTTAAAATTTCATATATCTCTATAGTATTATCTTGGTTATTTTTTATTCACAATGTTTGTGAAACGCCGTTACCAAAGATGAGAATAAATCATAATTATCCATCAAATTTGTAATAATATGAGCTCCCATGTGTGGTTAGGTGCATTGTTTGGGTTTGGAAGTTAAAGAGACACCGAATCTTTATCTGTTTCGAATGAAGTTTGACTCTCCGAAAGTGAAGAAATATTATTGTTATCACATTTACTAATGATTTAATTACGGCTTCATAATTATGATTAAGTGGAATTAATTAGAACATGACTCGAAATCCGTCGCGTGCCCCTCAGAAGTTAATTCATGTCCAAATTTAACTCATTTCTAAGATTGAATCAAAATACAAGTACACATTATCGTTTTTTGTTTTTCCTGTTTTCCTTGTAACTCTGAGATTTTAGAATACAGTGTATTGAATGCTCTTACAACAACGGTGTCAGCACAACAAAACGTTGAATACTTTGCACGTTGGTGTTCTGATATCTAACATGAAACTGATTTGTAGAACAAAAAATATATATTGCGCATTTAATTTACATGTATTATTACTTATTTGTAATTCAATACAAAAATGTCTGAACAATACCAGTACATGACAATAAACGTTATCGTGGATCGTTTATCTATTTTGTCTTGTAACTTGCAACAATTCTTGATATGTTGAAATTTTGATTATGCTTAAAACAAATTCTAGTAATAATTTAATTACATAATCATAATTTAGAGAAAGGCAACTTGATTCTTTCCATTGCCTTCATTTTGAGTGAAACTGTTATATCAACCTTAATGAATTATTGGTTTCTTTCATATTAGAAATAGTGTGGTTTGAAACCAATCCGTTTATCTATAACTATTTTCAATTTATTGTACTTCATAAAGAATGTCTATGTCCTTTTCTTGTGTGGTGATATGGAAAAATCCTTGTTATATAAACTCTACTAGGTAGGTAGAAATCGTAGACATGACCCGACAGCGCTAGTACTGATTCTTAAAGAAGTCCAGTGTTGAATTACCAATAGGTGACGGATCAATAAAACGATGAAGAATATACTAGTTTTGAAGAGTGTGTGCAACGATAAACCAAATGATCAATTTTAACTATTGCATAGCTCGTCCAAAATGAAGTAGCAAATGCTTAGACCTTCAACTATTCTACGTTCAATCATGAGGTGATAGTTTTGAATTGATAAACAATATTATAGCCAAAATATTATAAGAGTATGTTGGACAACATCCAATTAACGACCACACTCATTGCAACCGACAATGACTTGCTACTTCAACAGTAACTTCTTAGCAATGTGTCATGTTGTAAATTTTGAATTTACTAGGCGTATTTTTATACCCACCGGGTAACTTTAATATTAATATCAATTCCACAATAAATGCAATAATTAGGACCGTTTCGGTCTGACTATTTGTTTATAAGCGTCAGTACCATTCGTTTTTATCTGGTGGAGGACGAATTAAGAAGTTTAAAATTATGTAGAGTACAGAGTTAGTTCTTACGTTTTTCGTATACAGATGTAAATTTTGAAATTCTGTAGCACTTGTGTCATAGGATTTCGGACGCCACAATTCCGCAATGAATGCTATTTTAAAATTTGATTTGATCTTCATCTTTATAAAAATGCATTTAAAATAGCACAAGAGTCACAGGTATGTAAGACGTACCTATTTTTGTTAATTATTTTCTATTACGGTGTTATCTGGTACCGCTGAATATATGTGCCGACTTCACTTATATTGTAGAGGATTTGGTAATTGACACTTAAAATCGATGTCTGTGAAAACTGTGCTACGTAAGCCATTGTAACGACACCGCACATAGGAGATCATGACGTTAGAGAGTTCGGAGAACCTTAATTTCTGAATAAGAAAACGCAGATAATAATAATCCTTGCACACCCCATGTTCTATGTGTTGCTTGTGAAAGCCTGAACAAACGAATGGATCGAATATCGACATTGCTTTACAGCTTGGCACAATATGATATGCAACTTTTCCACTCCTAACGATTGTTTTTTTTTTTTAAATGTTTATAGTAGGTTTATGACATCAATAATTGTTGCATTGTAACTTACAAAAGCTTGATTGCATCAAATGAATTTTTAGAATGAAAATGCATAATATCATCGCTTGCCTGTACAATCACCTGCATACGGACTTTATATTTCACAAATGATCCGATATGCGAGTGCGTATCAAGCATATGGACAATAAATATACAGGGGTATAGTAGTCACTGACAAATAATTGACTCAGGGAAATCGAAAACCGCCTTGGCAACTAAGATATACGACAAACGCGACAATTTCGGCTTTTCCATCATACATTTCCCATATTTAGTAGTAACATCCCCAGTCACCCGCATATGGAGTTTATATTTCACAAATGATCCGATATGCCATGGCGTGTTCAACATATGAATATTTCATATACTGATTTAAACTACTTACTGACAAATTATTGATACAGGAATATCGAAAACTGCGTTTGATGTCAACGTTCCGCAAATATTACGGTCGGTGTAATAGTCACTGTGGGTCAATAAGACTCACGGCGGGTGTGACCGGTCGACAGGGGATGCTTACTCCTCCATGACACCTGATCCCACCTCTTGGTTTCCAGAGGTCTGTGTTTGTCCTTTTTTGCCTGGTTTGTATCTGTGTCCTGGACATCCTTAAGACTTATACTTTGGTATCTGAGATGTTTTCATGTCAGCGTTCTGCGAAATATACGGTCGGTATAATAATCTTGTTTCCGGTTACCCTGTTTCACCAAGTAAAATGTTGAGTTACATGTTCGGTGGCAGTTGTCGAGACGTCTATACCAATGGTGACCAATTCGTACCTCACGTATTTCATTTTGATTCGACTGTGGACCCACGGCGGGTTTGATCGGTCGACAGGTGATGCTTACCCCTCTATGATACCTGATCCCACCTCTTGATTTTTCAGAGGTCCGTGTTTGTCCATTTTTTACAAGTTTGATGGGTATATCCTGGATATCCTATAGATTTATACTTCGGTGTCTGAGATTTTATTTTTATTTTTTGTGCAAGTGACATCATTTGTTTTATATAGATTGTGGTAACTATAAGGTCCTACAATGTCTTGGATATCTCAGATGTGATAATTTACATAGACTCTGAATGGAGGTGTGGTAAGCGTCCATGGAATCTGGACGCTCTAATTATTTAACCATAAACCACATATCAAATAGTTTTGTTTTTACTCACCATGCTATGTGACTTCGTTTGCAATTACTGTTCGATAGTGATTTTCAATCGCGTGTACAGATACAGATGAGGATTTATTCCTCAATTATTGTATTTGAATGTGTATTAACAGGGTTGGCTGTGTTTGGTCAACAAGGGCTGCTTACTTATCCATGATGTGTGATCCCACCTCTGCATTTCAAATGTCTACGTTTGTCAAATGTTCGACAGTTTTGTTTATTGTGTCCTGAATCGTCTGGCGTTTAATACTGTGAATTCCCGTAAGAAATGTACATTTGGAGCTGGAAAAATGCAACATAATCCGTTCTTGTATTCTTGTAATAAAGATATATACAGGGATAACGCGATTTAAATCTTACAGAAGATAAAAAATTTGAAATCATAATAAGAAATAAGAATGAAACAGATTTTTCATTTATTTAAATGCAGGTATAATGCATTCTTTAAGACTCGTTAAGCAAAAGAATTGCCTTTGGCTCGATCAAGTCTTTTAAATGTGTGAAATCTATAAAGCTTTCATTAAATTGAAGAATTAAGTTTTTAACACATTTATAAAACTTTTCTTTCAGAGTATAGGGGCAATCTACATTTTGTGCAAGATTATAATGAAGAGAAAAAACTAGCAAAGCTTTATTTTTTATACCGATATGCCTTAAGCCAAGCTTTCAGGAATCAGAATAATATGTGAAATGTCATTGTGAAACGAATTCTGATTTGATTTATCTTATACTAGGTCTCCATAGAAATTTAAGAATTGAAAACAACACTTGTTGTATTCTCAATTTGTAAATAAATTATAACAACAATGATATAATTATACATATGGAATGTGACCAATTAAGCCTACATACCTTGCTAATTGTGAAATGTATTTTAATTTAAAATGCATTGCCATTGGGGAAGGTGTTGTGCAGATGTTTGACAATTGTTATAGGCGACACTTGAGTGTTTAGAGAGACCACATATGACATGTTGTGCAAGAACGCCGTTTTTAAAGTGTTTATGATTCTTACATAATGTTCGATTTCTATATGAATTTTCGTTCATGTTCTTTACACTTTCATTCCAACAGGCCAATGCAGGTTTAAACAATGAAAACGTGCATATAATTCACATACTCAACAGTGCAATGGTTAATGTATTACGGTAATGCTGGGATCAGGTTTTGTTTTATTGGTGTTTCACGTCAAACTCAACGGTTTGTTTCAATGTACCCGAATATTCATCGGTGCTTCTACCGTGTTACATAATGACTCCCAAAAGGAGTGAGTGAAAAATGCGACAGTGTCCTTAGCGCTTTTTGTGTTCTTCTCGATAGTTTATAAAGCCACATGTAATAATTGACATTCCTTCTTCGAAGTTATTTATATTGCTTTAAGCATAATTTATTTCGCTTTAGTCCTACGAAAAAAGCATTTACAGATGAATGATGCAGAAAATAACAGTCGGCATATATACAGTCACTCGCCAAAAGTTAATAGACATTTTATTTTTTTTTACTATATAGTTTATTTAAACCTACAATTTTTCAGGACAATATTATGAAGTCATTTCTTAATGCATTTCAATATCTTTTTAGTAGTAATATCCCTCAGACACCCGCATATGGAGTTTATATTTTACAAATGATCCGATATGACAGGGCGTATACAACATATGAAGATTTCATATACAGAGGTAAACTACTCACTGACAAATTATTGACACAGGGATATCGAAAACCTCGTTTAATGTCAACGTTCCGCAAATTTTACGGTCGGTATAACAGTCTTGTTTGCGACTACTCTGTTTCACTAAGTGAAATGTTGAGTTGCCTTTTCGTTGGCGGTTGTGGAGACGCCTGTACCAATTGTGACGAGGATACACTCTTCACGTGTTTCATTGGACTTGACTGTGGACTCACGGAGGTTGTGACCGGTAGACAGGGAATGCTTACTCCTCCATGGCACCTAATCCCACCTCTTGGTTTCCAGAGGTTCATGTTTGTCCATTTTTACCGGATTTGTATCTATGTCCTGGACATTCTATTGATCTATACTTTGGTATCTGAAATGTTTTATATTTTTACCAAAAGACTGAATACAGTTTCCTTATATATATTGATTCTAATTTTTTTGAATTAAAAATTAAAAGATGCATTGAGTTAAATAGAATTGCTAATATTTGTGATGAAAATTCCTAATCTTTACTTTTTGTTCAAATTTTAATTATTTCTGTATTACAAATATAATAAATTAAAACTTTACATCAAATAAGCAATATAACTTGGAAACAACCTCTGTTCAGCGATGAAAATATTATTCAAATGCGACAAGAAATAGCTTCACAATATTTTTTATAGAAAATGAAAATGTCTTTAAACTTTTGGCAAATGGCTGTACATATAACACAATGTAACACACCTCTACACAGCGTAGAGAATGGATGTACAGACAAATAACATATCTTAATATAAGGGTTTAATAAGTAATTTAGTGATAACTTTACAATCATGTTCGTAAGTGAAAGCAACTGACATGACGTAAACATTGTTGGTCTATCATACTAGTAGCGTTCAATATGCATTGCTCGTGCATCTTTATATTAAGGGCAGACTAAAATAAATATGAAATTCCTATTTCCAGTTCATTCAAAATGCATTTTAACAAACACTTACTCTTATAACCATATCGGTGTAAATGTAGTGATATAAAACTAATCAAATACTTGCCAAGAATATAGGTTATCCTATTAGGAACAAAAGTTAATGCCTACATTCTGCGGAAGTACTACTTGCATTTCATTACCAGTCGCTTGATACCAAAGCAATCTCGATTAGAGAAGTACTTCATGATGATAAATCAGAAGGACGTGTTTCCCAAAATTAAAGAAGACTACAAAATGTGTTCCTGTTGAATATGGAAACGTAATTGTTTTCACGGCGATACATTTTCTAAAAATAATTCAGTCCCCTTTGAGATAGCTGGGTCAGTTCGCCGTAGGCAAAAATATATTGTTAGCATTGCCACTGCTTTATTATGCATATTTGTAATTAATTTCGAAAGTACAATGGTTTAGGCTCTCTGTTCTTGAACAGTATGCTTCACCTTACAGGTGACGGAAGAATACTAGATTGTTTACACTAATTTGCTTTGTCAATATACATACGGAAAACCAACATCATTAGAGGAAGACATATTTGTTTTAATTGGTAATTTATTTCATGAGAAATGCACTTTTACCGCATTTAAAAGGGAGAATGACCGAAACTGCAGTGCCGCGTATGTCATTGGATGTCTTCACATGCTTCAATAATGGATTTATTTCGATTATCACTATTACAGATAAGTCAATATCTTATGTTATTAAGATATTGGGTTTTATGTAACTTATTGAACAGTTGACACCTATTCATAATATAAAGTGGATATAATCCCAAACTTACGCCAAATTACGAAATGTTATTGCACATGTGTACACGCATTAAATCTACGAGATTACGGAGTGCTTGGCAGTTTTGTTAATTGGGTTTGTATTTCAAATTTATAGAAAATAAATACGCATTATGGTACATGTAAATTACGACGAATTGAGTCATGAATATATCCGATATAACATCGCAATTTGTAATTTTCTTTTAATTATATGTTATATTATATATGGATTTTACATTTTAAAATGTAAATCAACCACCATGTTAACGTAAATTACAGTATTTAAATTGAAAAAAAATGAAATCGTTCAGGTACGCCGAATCGACCTAGGTTTACCAGTTGGAATCGAATGTGTGTTTTGAATCATCTCATCGCCATTTTAGGTAGATGTAAAAATTTGTTGCTTCTGAGCAAATTTGTATTAAGAGATTTTCATTGAGGTGCTTGGTATATCGGCTAGAATTGTTCAGCTAGGTATATTGATTTAAAAAGATATCTATAAATACATGTACTATATTCGATAATTACATAAGTGCTGCCCTTTCGGTCGCATCACTCATAACATAAACAGCGTATTGTTTCGATAAAAAGAGCAAACTATTATAAGATTTTAAGTATAAAACATTTCAGATACCAAAGTATAAATCTTTAGGATATGCAGGACACAGATACAAATCCGGCAAAAATGGACAAACCTCTGGAAACCAAGAGGTGGGATCAGGTCCCCTGTCGACCGGTCACACCCGCCGTGAGTCCACAGTCAAGTCCAAATGAAATACGTGAGGAAAGAATCCTCATGACAATTGGTATAGACATCTCAACAACCGCCAACGAAAAGCCAAAACACAGATTTACTCTTTTTCAAATGTAAAGGGTTCATTTAAACGAAATCTGACTTGTAAAAATGCAATTTATTTTAACTACTGTATGGAAGTAATTAAAGTACTCGGGCAAGTTAAAGCAACAAAACATAATACAATTTGCTATAAAATTGAACTAAATTCTGGTTTAGTTATATACATATTCTTACGTAGTAAAACGAAGCTTAAATACATTCTCAAATTAAAAAACATACTAAATGCAACATATGAGCATCTCATATACAGATGTAAACTACTCACTGACAAATTATTGGCACAGGGATATCGAAAACAGCGTCTGATGTTTGAAGTTCGGCAAATTTTACAATCGGTATAATACTGTTGTTTGCGATTACTTTGTTTCACTAAGTGAAATGTTGAGTTGTATGTTTGATAGCGGTTGTTGAGACGCCTACACAAATTGTGACGAGGAATCGTTCTTCACGTATTTCATTTTGACAGACGGAGTGTGTGACCGGTCAACGGGGGTTGCTTACGCCTCCATGGCACCTGATCCCACCTTTTGATTTACAGAGGTCCGTGTTCGTCCTTTTTACCAAATACGTATCTATATCCAGGACATCCTAAATAGTTATGCTTTGGTTTCTGAATTTTTATAGTGTATAGGAAATCATAAATTTGAAATGTTTATAATATGAATATAAAAAGATAATAATGTGTTTCCCCGCGTGTCATATTCAGAAGTTGTACAAACAAATGCAAACAAGTGTTAATTGTAATGGTTGAAGATGCGTGTACTGTTTAATTCGTAAAAACCGTTTGTAAGAAGTTTCACTACGTGTGCAAAATTACAACCGATGTCAAGAAAATATATTGACATGAAATAAATACTCATCAAATACCATGTGTTATGGAAAATGTAAAAGTGTCTTTAATGAGGAGGGACTGGGTTATAGCGAATAAGGTCAGTGTGTCCCTAGTAAAATAACTTTTTGACCAAAGAAACCGCAAAATGAGTACTGAGGTAGACTGACCTAGCGGTCAAGAGAGTTGATATGTCAATATACAGTGTTTGAAGTGGATTACGTCGGCCTCTTAGACATTTAATACGACTTAAGATAGAACGATATGAAACAATATTGTCACATGTAATTTTATACTAATCCTGGACAGCTGTGAAGCACAGTACGTTTTTGTGAAACTATATATATTAGCTACCTTGTCTAGACCGTGAGAACGTCTAGTATCAGTGGAAAGACATTGTTACAAATAGCCATCCTGTCTGAAATAGTGTCCAAGATGATGGTGGATCGTTACTGTTTTTATTTTAAATTTTACTGGTATTTAAATACACATATATGCCGCTTTTAACTTTGAATTTAAATACTTCTTATTGTTTAATATTTAAGTAAAAGTAGGAACAGGTGCGCTGTTTGAGTTAGTACTTACTATATTAATCTAATTTTATAGATGGGTCCTTTGTTATTTATAAACATTAGGTACTAGTATTTTCATTACCAATAGCGTTGTTTTTGTTGTCACATATTGCAACATGAAATAGTGACTTAATTGCCCTTACTAACCCTAAACAAATTGTTCTAAGTATGGTGTACAAACACATTCGAATGAATATTTTACGAGATACAACATACAAGAAGGGAATTTTAAGAGAATGTGATGTGAATATATTTGTATACACATTACATTCCAGAAACCTAAGTAGTTTCACACCAGTGTTTGCACATCCCAGGCTCTCCAGTATTCCGTTGAAATAAGATAAATACATTTGTCAGGTTTTAGTTGCCATTTTATGACAATACCTGACCATATTCAACAAATTATCTTATGCCATGTTTGCACAGATGTTATATCTTTAATCATATTCTAGCTTTTTGTCGATATTTAAAGGTAAAATCGATTAAATAACCACTATTGAACAAGTAATTCAGCATAACATCAAGTTACATTTAGTGAAAACGGGGTCATTATACCGATCGGAAAAATTGCGAAATGTTGACATTAAATGCTATTTATGACATCCTTGCTACTGTCACTTATCCAATATTAGTTTGCTTCGGTACTTTAAATCTTGTATACTTTAAATACGATCTGGAATAACGTATCATAAAATAGATATAAACATCACATGCAGGCGAAAGGAGCATTTGCTACGTTGTTACTTGACATAAGAGCAATACTCGGTATTGCCACTGTAGTTACATTCATATTAGATAAATTAAATACGATAGTCAAAGAAACTACAGAAGTTATAGTAATTGTATATGATGCAGTCGATCTAGATCTTTGTATTACACATTGTATAAAACAGTGGAACTGACCTAAATACCACCTCGCTAACCTAGAATTAAATAGTCAGTATCCCGAAAATGTTTTAACAAATATTAAATACGCCTAATCCCTCACTAAAGAGATTACTCCTTAAATCAGACAATTTTAACACTGTCAGTTAGATGGTCTTAACAGAGAGGTTCAACTTTATTAGTTATCATTGTTATGGACTTCCAAATTTACCTCCATAAAATATCGAAAAGAAACGTCCATAAACATACTGTTACAAATCAGTAGAAGTCACATATGTTTGTCTACGTAACATATATACGTTTTTCTTCTCCGTACCCGATGAAATGAATGTTGCTTTTCAGTACTGTTCGGTGAAAGCCTACTCAAAATGAAAATATTGTTTTAGTTTTAAAATTATGCATAATTATTATATTTGCATTTTCTAATTCAAACGGTTGGCATTATTGGGGGTTTTCATTCATCTATGATTACATTTACAATGGCATATATTAAATACACCTTAATAATTAATTTCATTAGCAGATACTCTTAGTTTTAGTTAAATATATGCAATGGAACACTGAATGTTAACCTTTGTATGTCAATATAGCATTTCTGAGTGTTTGCTTAGTTTTCTGTAGGATTTCACCACCTTTCTCGAAATCGTATCCATATTCCACCTCTAAATTTCCAGAGATCCGTGTTTGTCCAAAGATAACCAATTTTGCATAATGCTGCCTGCTAAACACACAGAAGATTAATACCTCGATGTCTCTGAATTTTATGATATAATTTACGTAAATGACGTTTTCATTGCAGTTTGTATGCGCCCAATGCATTGACCCAATCTGAATAACAGTAACATTAGTCCTTGCGATGAAGCAACATTGCGTTTTATCATATTCCTCTGTCTGACCTATATTTCTAGGGTATATTGTACAGGTATCTGCATGTTACCCGGTATTATCTACGTCATCATATTATAGTCTTCTATTACAACCGTTAATAATTTTGATATTCATTTTAGTTGCACAGACATAGCATGTTGCTTGTTTAATCCCTTTACCTTGGGCTTAGTTTTGGTATTGTACTGGTGTTTGAAGCGTGCAATATGAAAATATTTAATCCTGAATATACTGTTTGCAAATACGCATATACAGATTTGAGCATAAATAATTATTCAGAAAATGTGCAATGAAATATGAATACATTGTTCGCCGATATATGTGGTTGGAAGTGACCATGAATGTCCTGTGCATTATTTTATATTACTATTTCATCCGGAAATGACATATCATATTTAATCCAGCAAAAACACTGAAGTGATGATGTGGCAATTTTATGTGAGCATCTAAACTTCCAGAGGTTATACATACCTTTAAATGCAATTTATTTTCTAAGGGGGGCATGGGCATATTCCAAAACGTTACCCGAAGCTATTTTTACAGTTAACAATTAAAAACAAAGCCCCAGGCGTGCGTTCTTTAACTATATGTCAATTACAGTAAAAGGAAAAGTTACAAAACCAAGATGAAAGGCGCGTGCGTGTGGTTATGTGTGTTTGTTCAATGTGTGTTCAATAAATTTACCTACAGCTTGATAGGTCTCAGACTAGAAAGACGATTTGACATAAGCACAAGTGGTTTACTATGGATATCGGTGTTGATCTTATCCTTTGCATAGAGGATTTCACTTGTAAACATATAAGGCTTCATTTGTAGACATACACCCGATAGATAATTTTGCTTACAATTAACCTTTACCCCCCGCCCTTAGTGTTGTGCTATTACCGTTAAAGTGACGAACAAGTCAAATTAAAGGTAGAACAATTTTCATCATGTCCCCCAATATCCTTAATTCCGACGACATGCTAAGAAGTGATAGAACATTTATTCCATATAAAATACCGTATCCGTAATGCTATTAGGTTCGTCGGAGAGATAAGCAAAGAACATGACGTTATTGTTGTTGTTGTTGTTATTATTATTATTATTATTATTATTATTATTATTAGTAGTAGTAGTAGTAGTAGTAGTAGTAGTAGTAGTAGTAGAAGTAGTAGTAGTAGTAGTAGTAGTAGTGGTAGTAGTAGTAGTAGTAGTACTACTAGTAGTAGTAGTAGTAGTAGTAGTAGTAGTAGTAGTAGTAGTAGTAGTAGTAGTAGTAGTAGTAGTAGTAGAAGTAGTATAATAATAATAATAATAATTATTATTATTATTATTATATTATTATTATTAGGGTCATCCGACTTCAGGTCGGATGACCCTATTGTTATTGTGATTCTTATTATTATTATTCTTCTTTTTTTTTTTCTCCAACCAGATTTTGTGTCATCTCTAGAGCAAAAACAGCTCATCCGATTTCGCTCAAATTTTCAGCATCTATGCATCATCAAAAAATCTAGACCTGTTTTTCTCATTTTTTCAAAACTCCCTCTATTTTCAAAGTTATCTCCCCTTTTCATTTTTCACATGTCCCATTTTGTGGCACATTTTTCTCAGGAACTACTGTAGCTAGAGTAAATCTGTTTGGATTTTCTAGAAGAGCAAAGACTGAAGTTGTGCAGGAATATTTCAAATTTGATCTAAGTGTCCCCAGAAAAAAGCTCGCTAGGGGCTGAAAAAAGGGTTCATATTTTGTCAGCTAAAAATGAGACAAAAGTTAAAATATCTCAGAAACTAAGAATCTTTACTATAGACATATGCATGAGAAAGTTGTTCAGTTCCATGAGATGCAAAAGCTCAAAAAGTTTCAAGGTCACGTGATTTAAGGTCAAGGTCACAGAGACCTTTGAAAATTTAAAATCTCAATATCTCTAGAACTATCTGATTTTAGTATAGACATATACATGAGTGATTTGTAGAAAATAGGCCGATAAATGTTCATACGAAATTTCATGGTCATCAGATAAAAGGTCAAGGTCACAGGTGAGTTTGAAAATTCTCTAAAAATTTCAATTGAAAATAGCTCGAAAACGGTGAAACTTTTATATACCTGTTACTGTACAAGATATGTAGATAATTCGATGAGGAATTTTGGTGTAAAGTTTCAAGGTCATTGGATCAAAGGTCAAGGTCACAGCTTTAATTGAAAATTTCAACTCAAAATAGCTCAAAAACTATAGAACTTTTATATATATGTTACTGTTGCAGATTTGTAGGGAATGAGCTGAAGAACATACGTGTGAAATTTCAAGGTCATCCGATGAAAAGTCAAGGTCACAGCTCAAATTGAAAATTTCAACTCAAAATAGCTCAAAAACTATAGAACTTTTATATATATGTTATTGTTGAAGATTTGTAGGGAATGAACTGAAGAATATATGTGTGAAGTTTCAAGGTCATCCGATGAAAGGTCAAGGTCACAGCTCAAATTGAAAATTTCAACTCAAAATAGCTCAAAAACTATAGAACTTTTATATATAGGTTATTGTTGAAGATTTGTAGGGAATGCACAGAAGAATATATGTGTGAATTTTCAAGGTCATCCGATGAAGGGTCAAGGTCACAGCTCAAATTGAAAATTTCAACTCAAAATAGCTCAAAACTTTCCCTTGGGGAAAATTTGATTTAACACATCACTTAATAGACAAAGATGCGAAGAATATATGTGCAAAGTGTCAAGGTCATCCGATGAAAGGTCAAGGTCACAGCTCAAATTGAAAATTTCAACTCAAAATAGCTCAAAAACTATAGAACTTTTATAATAGGTTAGTGTTGATGATTGGTAGGGAATGAGCTGAAGAACATATGTTTGAAGTTTCAAGGTCATCGAATGAAAGGTCAAGGTCACAGCTCAAATTGAAATTTTCAACTCAAAATAGCTCAAAAACTATAGAACTTTTATATATAGGTTAGTGCTGGTGATTTGTAGGGAATTATTTGAAGAACATATGTGTGAAGTTTCAAGGTCATCTGATGAAAGGTCAAGGTCACAGCTCAAATTGAAAATTTCAACTCAAAAACTATAGAACGTTTATATATTGGTTAGTGTTAATGATTTGTACGGAATGAGCTGATGAACAAATGTATGAGGTGTCAAGGTCATCCGAGTTAAGGTCAAGGTCACAGCTTATTTTTTTTAAATTTCAACTCAAATAAGCTCATTAGTTATAGAACTTTTGTATACATGTTGCTGAAGGAGATTTGTAGACAATGCGCTGAAGATTATTTGTGGAAAGTTTGAAGGTCATCCGATGAAAGGTCAAGGTCACAGCTCACTTTCAACATTTCAACTCAAAGTAGTTTTAAAATATCAAGATTGTTTTTTGAGGATCAGACTTCGATCTCAGGGTCATAGCTTCTGAGCTTTGCTCTGTTGCTCAACTGAAGCTGTATCAAAGCTGTAGCTTCTGAGCTTTGCTCTGTTGCTCAGCTGAAGCTATATTAAAGCTGTAGCTTCTGAGCTTTGCTCTGTTGCTCAACTGAAGCTGTATCAAAGCTGTAGCTTCTGAGCTTTGCTCTGTTGCTCAGCTGAAGCTGTATCAAAGCTTTAGCCTCAGCTGTAATCGGATGACCCCTTTTTGCTTCAGCAAAAAGCTCAGCTCTAGTTATTATTATTATTGTTTTCACAATCATTGCTCTCAGTGTTATTTCTACCACCATTGCTATCAGTGTTAGTTCTATGCATGCAGTGCGTTTGGTATAACACACATTCGATCTTATCATCAGTATTTACGGTAAATCTGAAATTACAACAGAAAAAATGAACAGATACAGGTTTGGTCTACATTTAAAAACGTCGACATGCCCACTGGTCATAACCTAATGAAGCATTTTCATGGGTACTCCACCTAGTAGCGTTTATTATTATCACAATAGGTAAGCGTGTGTACTACATAGTTAATAGAATAAGCCTCGGGTGTAAGAATTTCTAAAACTGATTTATTACAATACTATACAATGCATTTAGCATGTATGGTTGCTACGCTGTTAACAAAGACACAGGTTACCAAATGTACAATTTTAGTTATCCAGGAACATTACCTGATCATACATGTATATCTTTAAACCGTTCTTTTTTAAGTTAATTACATATAATTATTATCTCCAACTTCTTCTTCTCTTTATCTATGCCAGTATGTTTTATCTATTTATTAACTAATGATCATCTAGGATAGCAAGATAACTCGGTGAGTGGATCTGATCCATTTCTCCAGCACACTAACTATTGTATTGTTAAACATAGAAGCCAAATACATTTTAAGCATTTGATTTGATGAACTCTAGTATGGGAAGATAGAGTTCTACTAATAAAACACAATTTATTTAGGCTGATGTGTAGGGCAAATTGAAAGAATCTTAACATGTTTAAAAATTTGACAAAATTGTTTTGCACAATCTGATAGCGTTAGCATCAATTAGATGTGACCCTAAGACAAATATATGACGTAATAAAATGAATACATATATTTATATAATACAATAATAGTCGGAATACTGAGAAAAAAATTATTCCGGATGTTTTTTAATTTACATTCATTTTGAGCAATAAACGGTCTGTTCTTTCCTTCTCTCCTGAAACTCCGACAGATGGGCGTAATCAAGTTTTTGTTGTCATGGGCATCGATAAATTACTCAGAATACTTAGAATACCGCTAAGCTAGAATTAAGTTTCAACCATTTTATTTTAATCAGCCAATACCAGTGGACACATTTAATGTAACTTAGACTATACTAACGATATAACGAAATGTTAAGGAAATGCACAAATGTGAAAAGAATAAAGAAAACTGCGGAATGAGCAAAATCTAAAAAAGATCACTCAAAACGCCTTTGATTTACATGGTATCGATTGTGAAACTTACCGATCTTGTCAAGGACAATATACAAATGATAGTATTTGGTGGGTTGGATACATCGTAGATCTTAACAAAAAGGATTTCAACACAAAGAACGAATGAACGACGGGGATTTTGATTATTCAAACTGGAATCATCTCGAAAGGTGTCAGGCAGAATCAATTCTGTTGAAGTCAATTAACTTATTGATACCTTTGGATCTGAAAGAATGAAGTCTGTGCGTCCAAAATGATTCTTTCCGCTTTCTTTCCGCATCGCTCTATTTTGGGTAATGATCAATAACAGCAACTATCATGTCCTCTCATATATAACACCCAAGGTTAAAATGATCTCCCACATGTTCTTTGAGTTTTATTAATAGTTTTAATGGTTAATCGTAGGTTACTGCTGCGCCTGCGGAGGTCTCCAGTTTTACCAACATATTGTTTCTGACAAACTTTGCAAGTGATGAGATAAATGCAGTTGTTCGTATCACATGATGTGCTTTATAAAAACTTAATGCTACGTCCTGTAGTAGTAATAGTAGTAGTAGCAGTAGTAGAAGTAGTAGTAGTAGTAATAGTAGTAGTAGTAGAAACATTGGTAAGTAATAATAGTAGTAGCAGTAATAGTATATATATATATATATATATATATATATATATATATATATATATATATATATATATATATATATATATATATATATATATATATATATATAAACGATGGTCATCCATCTATGCATGTACCGTAACGATTTAATTTATGACATATATCGCCTTTAGTTAGTGTGTGCTCAAGTCATGCAGGAATTAACACTGAGTTTGTGGACAGTTTGCCAGTTTACTTGCGGTAGACCGATGTTATCTTCCAAGGTTCATTATAACCGGTTTCTGTCCGCCACCATGCAACTGAAAAATTGTTGATGCGGCGTACAATAGGCATCTATCTATCTATCTATCTATCTATCTATCTATCTATCTATCTATCTATCTATCTGTCTATCTATCTATCTATCTATCTATCTATCTATCTATCTATCTATCTATCTATCTATCTAATTATCGATATATCTATCCTTCAATCCATCCAGACAGTCAGCCAGTTAGCCATTTATCTATCCAATCACCTAGCCATCTACCAATCCATTCATCTATCCATCTATCTATCTATATTCAAATCTGTCTATCTATTTCTAAAACATAACAGAAACAGTGTGAATCATTCAAATGTCAATTCTCCTACAACGTTTGATGAAATGTACTTGACCAGTGAGATTCTCTTGACAGATAAACACATATCACTTCAAGCTTCCTTATTACAACGAGACAAAGACATGCATTTTTATTATCTTCTCCATTACGCGGTTCGACTATTTGAAGCAGACCATAATCTCTTGATGTTGAACTCAATTGAAACACTTAACAAAACGAAACGGGATAAAAAGGAATAGTTTATTATAATAGATTTAATCGGCTCCGTACGCTTGCGTTCATTCACTTAGTATATTTGGCAGCTAATGTCACCAGTGTCAGTTTTGACTTTCTTAGGTATCTGCAGGGGAGATGCAAATACAAAGGGCAATACGTTTTAAATTTGTATGGTCAAAATAATGAAAATATAGGGCTGAGGATGAAATACTGGCATTTTTACATTTAGATATGCAACAGTACATTTATACATATGATATGCTTCTGGTATAATTACTGGGATTCCTACAACGAACAACTGTCATTTGGGTATGAATACATGACGTGTGGTTCAGCGGATTAGTTAAATGTCTATGTAACACATGTTGGATTTAGATGAAACGTAGGGTATCGGACATACATGATTTTGTTTACAATCCGTTAAGGAAAATATTTACTTTATACAAACATGTCGAGTGACTCGATACAAAACGCAAGCGTATATTCTGATCTAATCACTGCAAAGTGGTTGCAAACAGTTGTTATAGAATCAGAGATGAATGAGAAAATTGGACTAGGAAGACGTTATAGCAACGGGGACATTCTAGAAGCTATTATAGGTAGGTCTTTAGGCCAATTATTATTTTTATTTTCATTTTATTAGGAATTATACTAGGTATAGTTTTATCCAAAATATCATTATCACACTACATTTTATACACAAAAGGATACATGTAACGACAGGAAGGATGAAACGTAATATTGAAAACATTTTTAAAATATTAAGCAATAAAATACCATTTGTTTTAAAAATTCACCTTTAAAAATGTGTCATGTTTACATTTTATTCTATAAACTATTCGCTTTTAATTATAATAAAATATAATATTGCGATTATATGATCACGTTTGTATACAATTTAATGAATAATAATAATAATAATAATAATAATAATAATAATAATAATAATAATAATAATAACAATTTATTATAATGACAATAATTATGACAATATGATAACAAAATAAGAAGCAAAACATTAGAAAATGTATAGACATTTTTCAACGATTATTCGTTGTTTAATCTTAATGTAACTAGATATAAATTTAATGAATAATATAATCTACACCTACCATGATTGTATTACATAGGAATATCAGTCCAAGGGTACGATTCTTGATTAATAAATCTGGGCTTGTCTAGGGTTTGTCATTCAAGAATCTTATCCCGAGGATTGAGATCCCTTTGTCATACCCTCAAGGTTGTAGCTTAATATTTTACTCCCATGTTTTAAATACACTTTATATGTAGATCTACGCAAAAAAAAAAATCTGACATTATGCACTATATTGTAGTCGCCACAGACACCCTATATCATGAATTGTATTGTGACGTCATAGCGCGTGTGGCATGTGAACAATGGGAGAATACATCATGTCATTTGTGATATCTTCTCACCATTTCATGGAATAGCATACAATGGTTGATTTCACACAAAGTGTATATATGACAGCGTTAATCAATTAAAGGTAAACCTGTATATATCATGGTCACATCAATTCATTCATAACATAATATTATGATTGAATAAATTTCAGGCGCATATCAAACACATCAATCGTGCATTCGATTGCTATATCGCTTTTATGGTAATTATTTTTTATTTTCTTTTTTTAATTTTTGATGATTGTCGCATTCAAATTTGTCAATATAGAATTTTTAGATTTATGATTATAGATTGTAAGTGTATAAAATACAACGAAAATAGATTTGTTAAACACACCATAATGGCGCTTAAGGTGCCATAACTGTACTCCGTAATTCAATTTTGTCTTAATGCCAAATTATTTCCAAAAACATACGATCGTGGTGGATGATTGGATAATATTCTGTATACTATAATGTTCGGAGATAAAGATATTGTTTAGGATTAGTATAAGTATATTTCAATAGCTGTTCGAGGTATGTGATGATGCATCCCTGAAAAAAAAAACTTTTTAATTATTTAAAAGATGGTAAAATATGTTATAGGTATTGCTCACAGGTGTACAATTTAAGTTGTTGGTACATGTATAAATTAATTATTTCAGTAACGCTGATACCGCTATAGGAGTTGTTAGGGGTATTGCAATAGCAGCTGTTGGAGGTTTGCATTAACCGTTTGTGGTGTACAGTGGTAGAGCGTTCGACTCACAAGCGGTAGGTCTAGGTTCGATTACCGTTGCTGCGTCATACCAAACATTTTTTAAAAGATCGTAGTCACTGTTCCTTCGCCAAACGCTCGGCATACGAGAAGTTCACGGGTCTTAAAACCGAATTCGCGCGCCACTGCAGGCGTGCCACGTAAATTAACCCTCACTGCATTGGCGTCAATCCATTTCACAGGTCAAAATCTGTGGATGGCACTTCACCTTAAGCTTGTGACATATCAGTTTAAGAGAAAACATTCTTGACGGGATATAAAACAACAAACAAACAAAAACAGTATTTATATAAAGCTGTCTGAAATATTCGTTAAAAAGTACAGCTGTTATTGTATGATGGAAGCCTGATAGATGTGTAACTATAAAGGTGCATAAGCAATTTTTACTTCTATGTAGTATCGTTTGATAAGATGAATAAAAGATGTTGAAGTTGGTTGCATTATCAATATAAAGATATACCGTATACAGTTTTTTTTTCTGAAAATATCCAACTTATGTAACTTTAACCTTCTTTGATATTTAACCTTGAGACATCAAGTGTATATGAATACAACACGTTTACGGCCGCTACATTCTCGGTCTGTGGTAAAAAGAATATGCGTAGCTTAACATCCACGTTACACTTGGATAGTCTTTCCAGAAATGCCGTAAGCACATTTCGCCAGTATACTTCAATGCCGCTTTATATATATATGTCTATTCATACATGAAAGGGAATAGTTTAGCCTTACCGCAGTGCATCATCATGATGATGAACTAATTTACCAAGGGTATATTAAGTTCTATTCTTAGATGTGATATTTAATTAGTGGGAAAACAATGCTAATGCAATGTTCATTAATTAACGTCTTCAGCTTTGTTCAGTTAAGAGTCCAGATGAAATTCTCTGGCCGCCTTTGTCTCTGAAATTTTCATTTTAACAAGTTTCTAGAATGTTGTAAACCTCATTAACAAGACCAAAGCTACAGTTTTTACGAAAGAGGTCAAAACAAATACTCAAGACGATCGTTTCTGTCAATCAGACTTTGTCAGATGAGATCGAATTTGATACTAATGTATATGTCCGAAATATATGTATATGTTGTTCATAAAAGGCCAAATGACAAATACGACAAATCATCTCTCATATGACCATGAAATAATCCTTCATTGAGATCTGAAACGAGACCCCCCCCCGTTGAATATAGATTGGTATTGAGAATTGGTGATCTTTGATTCGGTTATCTTTTTAGATGGATAATGATAGAAATGGATTTCTTCGGAAATCTAACATTTGTTTATTATCTTTTTTTGTTAATAATTTATTTTTGCGTAAACATATGGACAATAAATTTATCAATGATGCTTTATGATTCATTACAAAAATCAATCACAGAAAATGTACGATGAAGACATTCTTGCAATAACAAATTTAAGATGCGTTTAATTGTCAATCTCGACGAGTAAGTCACCCCTTCATCGAGTATGTACAATATATGCATATAAGGCAAATAAGTGTTATTTACGTGTTCGTTGTTCTGAAAGAGGAAAATCTAATTTATGTTGTTTTCTATGCTGTTCGATAGTTAAAAGGAAAGAAATATTTGATAAATTATTTCATCAGATAATGGTTATCAAAATTATTGTTATTTTTCTGTATCCAATCGTGTCATTCGTTGCATTTACGACCAAAATTTGTCATGTTTGTTGTCCGTCTGATCCTCATGAACGTATTCTGATAAGATATCGACTGCACTGGTCATTTAGAGATTAGTGTCTTTGATAAACGCTATATTTATTTATGGTGATAATTGTGTTTATCTAATTATTTGTAATAACATTTCCATGAGTAAGGACACTAAGTATGTGATCGACACAACTGGTCTGTATTTGTAATAGATTAGTATATTACTTTTGTCGCTTTATTATTCAATACTTAATGTCGGTAAAATGGCATTGTTGCAATCATTGTTGTCACTAAATTATATGTTTATCTAATAATTGTGGCGAGGCTTTATTCGTAACTTATTTCAATTTAACCCCAGACTCGTGGCTGGTATGACCGGTCAGCAGGAAATGCTTACTTCTCCGTGTCACCTGACCCCATCGCTGGATTGCCAGAAATCTGTGTTTGGCCAATGTGTACCAAATTTGTATACTGTCTTAAACATCTTGAAGTCTAATTCTGTGATTTTTATATTATATAGAACAAGTCTAAAAAGTATAATATATAGATAAATTTTACTAGCATTAAAGTGTAAACAAAATGATATAGGCAAATTACCATGACATGTTCCGATTTTCATTATACAGCTAATATAACCTGGTTAACAGACAAAATTACGTTAGATACATTTAAGAAAAGTGCACCTATCTGCAAGCGTTACTTAATATAAAATATTACAAACATAAGAACATGTGACGCCCATTGTGAATTCGAAATTCTGTGCTCGCCACAATGTCTGAATAACGACAATTATATATAGATTGTAGTAATTGGAATGCACCATGTGTACATTCATCTTGATGTTGATTACTGTTCTATTTAGCGATAATGAATAGCACCTGTTTATTGCGATAGGCTATGTAACCGGGTTATCTATTAACCTGTGTGACAGATATCGGGACGTTTATAGAATGCTGTAGTCGAGTTACCGCCATGGATGGAGATATATAGAATAAACTTAGCTTCTCTAGTATAAAACATAAACTCTCATTGAAAATTTAAATTTGACTTTGAAGTGACTTTCATCCTGAATTGTGTATATACATATCAGGCCCTATGCCATTGGATATGCATGAATTCTCAGTTACTTTAGTACATTTGAGAAAACATTTCGTTAAATATTTTTCATATCGATAGGAAAGTCATTAGGTTAACAATCTAGCGTGAGGGGGTATCGTTGTATTCAACATAATGTATAATTTCAATAATGATTTGCCCATTGTTTTTTGAAATGCAAGTAACGTCCAATTCTATATCACTTCTCGCAAAAATATAAATTTGGATAAAACATTAGGAAGAGTGTACAACATGGTTTAGTATCGAATATCCACGTACTAATCAAATTTATAGGAGGGACACATGGGATTAAAGTGAGGAAATCACAAGTTTAATATTCGTTTTGTGTAAATCATTTCAATTCATTTATCTGGTATGATGCTGAATGGGAATCATTTATGTATAATGTTCCACCAGGAAAGAGATAAAAATGATTCGTATGTGAAATGAAATCGGACAAATTAGGACTGGATAACATTTTCGATGTTTATAAAATGTATGACATGAAAAAATCATGCAGAAACAAAACTAATTCAGAACTGTATCATTACAACGACACAGACAGAATATCCGCACTTTGGGAAAAGGAAAGTTTATACAAAGCACAATTGTGGGTACATGAGCAATGGGGATATGCGAAAAGTAAGTTTGAATTTTACTGTGATGTATTAATGTAAAATTCTGAAGATAGTATATACTTTTCGTGAATGACTTAAAATCATTGTATTTATCGAAATAGATGATGTATTGTATCGTTGATAAAACACATTCCAGAAATGAAAGAGATCTTAGTTTTGATATCACGTACCGTATAATATTGACATTATACATAAAATATGCATGATCAAGACGCATTATATTTCAAAAATGTTTACTTCAAAACAAATTCAAAATATAAAACATTTGTATTATTTTAACCTTTGTTGTGTAGATGTATCATAATGTATTAGTGTAAGCATGTAGCCTGATCTCATTATTTACTCTATCCCATTGTATGTCGTTTATATGCGTTCACCTGGTGATCGAAAAACTCCAAGCGAAAAAGTAATTATATAATGGATTGCGATTTCTTCACTATGCATTAACTAAATTATCGGATGCATGTTCTTGCCGCATAGATTGTCAAAATATCTGAATTGTTTTAAGAATGCGAGAGAAATCTTTCCAGAAATGCCTGTCTTCAGATATAAACAACAAGTATACCGATACATATTGCATATAAACAATTTGATTTCAGTACTCAACACATTATTATAATGAATCAAATTTGTGTAAAGTACTTTTCTCGAATTATCAGTTGCTTTAAATACGTTTGTGTGTATGTGAGCGTATTGTACGTGCATGTATGCGTGTGTGTGTGTGTGTGTGCGTGTATGTATGTATGGGTGTGCGAGTGTGTATGTGTGTTAGTACTGTTATTTATGTACGTTTGTATGTGCATGTGTATATGTTTGTAAATGTGTCAGTATTTGTTTGTGGGTGTACATATTTTTATGAAGTCAGCATATATTGAGTATTTTAGATAAACGTGTTGTGTCAAAATGTATTTTACGCCTCGATAAATATGTAACATAAACACCGTGAATGAAAGTTATTTGTGTTTGTGATCACATTGTATTTGAACTTTAAAACAGACAATTATTATATTCCAAAGTCCATGACTTAATCAGAATTAGATTTGCATTACAACACGTATTCAAATATGCAGATTACATTCTGATATGTAATTGATCTAGTAAAACATATCTGAGTTGTTATCGGGTAGCCTAAGAAACCTAAACTACAGGTGCACGTATGAGAGAGGGTTGTTGCGTTTGATATTCGCCCTTCAAAGGTCAAACTTTCTTCAGATATGATAGCATCGATACGTTGCGTTGTGGTCTTGGAAGTTAGATAGGGTGATTTTGTAATTACTACGTGTAGATCAATTCAATGCCATCTTGTGACAATTTCTTTGAATACTATGATGAATATATGCATATGTTTCAGTTTTTTAGACACGGACTCAAAATACACATGTATCAACTACCAACTGCATTCCGAAAATTCTAATTTATAGCTAATTTACAAATACTGGCATATAGTGACCAGAACTTTAAGCATGCTCAAAGTACCTAAAGATGACATTTCCTATTTTAACGTTTTGCATGGTTACCGAACGATAACAAGTTTTCTGGAAAATATTTATAAATATATCAAACATACAACGTCATACCTTGAAACTCTATTGTCTATGTTCAATTATTCATGTTATCGATATATTAAGAAGCATCAATGTATTCTAGATTTGTCATAATTGGTAGTTAATTGTCTGTATGCACATCTATATATCGATCATATCCAAAGTAGATGTTATCTATAAATAATGTATAAGACATACCAATACTTCAAAATATAATTTTATGTAAGTTATATGTATGGAGAGTTCTATATTGTTAGCTTTGTTTTGAAATCCATATTGACGTTACCTGTATGAAGTATCGAGATGTCCATTTCCTTTTCCTGGAAGAGAAAATACGAAAATACAGGTGTAGCTGAAAAAATATTTAGACATATGAAACAGACGGGTGTTGTAAATTATTCATACACGTTAATACACTCACTATCTTAGCTGTAACAACAATACCAAGTTCCTTTTATTCATATTTGTAATTCTAGAGTTACCTCCCGTTTTTCAAATGTTTTTTGAAACGAAGTCTTGTTCTGTCACGCATTTGATGGGTTAACAATAGTATGGCGTGTCAAACGTTGCAATATTCAAAAAATATAATTTGCATTCAAAAATATACATTTGCATTCAAAAAATGTACATTTGCATTCAAAAAATATACATTTGCATGCAAAAAATGTACATTTGCATTCAAAAAATATACATTTGCATGCAAAAAAAAAATGCATTCTAAAAAAATGTATTTGCATTCAAAAAATATACATTTGCATTCAAAAAAAATGTATTTGCATTCAAAAAATATACATTTGCATTCAAAAAAAATGTATTTGCATTCAAAAAAATATACATTTGCATTCGAAAAAAATATCATTTGCATTCAAACAATGCATTCTGGGTAGACTGTTGTGACGACGGTTTTCATTGGTTGCTAAATATAACCCTCGGGGAAATCATCTCTTACTTGTGTGTCAAGAAAGAAGCCTGAAGCGGGTTGAATGATCGCATTTCACTCGGCAACAGGCATGTGCTCATGAGGAACCATAACTTAGACTCGGCAATGATGACGCCGATCTGCCTGTCCATCACAAAACCTGATTTTTATAAGTTATAAGAACTTGTTTTTCAATCGTTGTAGAATAAATAAGTTTATATTACATCTACAGTAACCTCCATAAAACCTGGAAGTGATTCGGTCACAGCTACTGTCTGTGAACTTATAGAATTGGTTGGCGAAAAGTCGCCGTTAAATTAGTTGTTCACTCAATTTTCACAAAAAAGATATCTTCTTGTAGCACTCTTTTTGTCGTAATAGGAAATAAATAAACATGCATTCTATATTCATTAATAAAAAAAAATCCTTCTTTGAGACTAGTAACAAAAACGGCCGTATTACGTAACGTCATGACGTTACTCTCGGCAGCGATATATAAAGCTAATATTAGCTTTATATATCGCTGCTCTCGGTAGTAAAATCTCGGCAAAAAAATTACTAGTCTCAAAGAAGGAAAAAATTTCATTTTCGATTTCAACATATATATATTTTTTAAATCTGTTACGACAAAACAAGTGCTGTTCAAAAATGTATTTTTTGTAAAGATATGAACATCTATACAATTTTAATGACTATTTTTCGTTGACCAACTCTAAGTTCACAGACAGTAGGGACATGACTCTTTGATCAATGAATCCCCCCGAGGGTTATATTTAGCAACCAATGAAAACCGTCGTCACAACAGTCTACCCAGAATGCATTGTTTGAATGCAAATGATATTTTTTCGAATGCAAATGTATATTTTTTGAATGCAAATACATTTTTTTTGAATGCAAATGTATATTTTTTGAATGCAAATACATTTTTTTTGAATGCAAATGTATATTTTTTGAATGCAAATACATTTTTTTAGAATGCAATTTTTTTGCATGCAAATGTATATTTTTTGAATGCAAATGTACATTTTTTGAATGCAAATGTATATTTTTTGAATGCAAATGTATATTTTTGAATGCAAATTATATTTTTTGAATATTGCAACGTTTGACACGCCATACAATAGATATGAATTCAAGACTCTTAGTTATAATGATTTGATGTTGATAACAGGAAATCCAGTGAAAATACTATATTTGTTTACTCGAGGAAGCAAGGATGACATTTCATAATTCTTATAAGTTTAGATAATTATGCTTTGAATGCCTACTTATCATGGTACAGTATCATTAAATGAAATAAATACTCATATTCAGGTTCACCATTTTGTCTTGCTGATACTAACACTTTTGTACATGTAAAACACTTATAAATACCCGTATGTGGAAAATCCCTGTTCATCTGAAAACCATCACTATACTTTGAATACAGTGCTAAGGTGCTTCTGAGTTAATCTTAATGAACCTTGAGGAAAATGAAAATAAGCCCATGTGTTCTGATTTGAATAAAACAAATGCCTCTCTCTCTCTCTCTCTCTCTCTCTCTCTCTCTCTCTCTCTCTCTCTCTCTCTCTCTCTCTCTCTCTCTCTCTCTCTCTCTCTCTCTCTCTCTCTCTCTCTCTCTCTCTCTCTCTCTCTCTCTCTCTCTCTCTCTCTCGCTTCCTACTTTGTCAGACAGCATTAAATAAAAGTTGCAAAGGATAGGTCACACAAACACCTGCAAGTTTTGTTAAGCTTATCTTATTTTACTTATATATTTGCATTTATGAACGTATATTCGCAGTATAAATATAAGTGTGTGTGTATATTGTTGAAGTACTTAAATTTGTTACAGTGCACTCGACCATTACTAAATCCTACCACCTGTTGTCGTATTACCAGATACATACTTGTATCAAGGTATGTTTCGTACTCAAAGATCAATGTCATTTCGTGTTTTTTCTACAGGTGAGATATAAGCACAACATACTTTATTTTTCAATTTGTATCTTATTTCTATTGGTACATTGTTGTGTTCCAGCTCCTGCATTTTACAATATTTTGATAATTCATATATTCCCAACTGCTCGGTGTACCAGATGAACTTCCGTAAACAAAATTCCAAGGAAAAAAAATATTCAGCTATTTCTCCTTCTGAAAGTACACATTTTAATTCGAAGAGTCTTTGAGTTTCAATTTGTTTTATTTATTTATTTTATGACGTTCATTAAATATTACATTTTATTCGCAATTGCCTCAATTTTTCCGTTCTATTTATACTTTCGAGTTTAAAAATACCGATTTTTCTGCGGTTGGTTCAGATTGTATCACAATTCTACATCTATGTATTATTTGTATATAAATAATACTACCAATTGATATATAAGTAAATAATTGTTGTCTTATTAATTCAAATAGTATCTTAAACCTCGTGTCCTTTACCTCGAACCTCTTATATCTTCGGACCGTGTAGTTATATTTACTTAGGTAATATTAGTGTATATTTTAATCGAAATAGTCTTAAATCTGATGTTATGGAATTAAGAGCTCCAAAACATAGAAGATGGATGGTTAGTGTAATTTTCTTTATTTACTTTTTGAATGGTGTTTTACGCCACACTCAAGGATTTTTCAGTGATATGATGGTCACCAGATACAGCCGGTTACAATGTACCCGGGAATAGACCATTATAACGGGCATCCCAAAGTAATCTTGCAAACTTTCTCACAAAATTCCTCTAACGTTGCAGCGGCGTCGAACCTGCGCTGACCAGAAGTGAATCTTTATGATTCAAAACACGATGCTCTCACCACTCCAGCTAGTGTATTATAGTACATGATTCACAAGTTTTTGGGTCCTTGGCCTTTATCAAGTGAAATACGACAATGTGTGTATTAGTTACATAGCATTAAGTCTGCACAATACACAGCTTCATGGCAAATGTTTCTAGATGTTTTAAATGTTAAATGTTAAAAGTTAGACATTTGCCATGAAGCTGTGTATTGTGCAGACTTAATGCTATGTAACTAATATACATATTGTCGTCTTTCACTTGATAAAGGCCAAGGGGACGATAATTTGTGAATATTGAGTATTTTACTGTTTATTTCGCATAACTATACTTCCCTTTGAAGGACATTGGATTTCATCATTGATTGTTAAGAAACTAATCCCACCAGCGTCGTTTTTTGACCCGGTTTCAAATACATTCTGTATGTTAAGACAGAAAATATCAACTTTTCCTGTAACCGTAAATATTACTGCAGAATTAATCTATATCACAGTTTCAATGTATTGAAAACAATATGTAAAGTTTACGCTATTGGACTGCTGCACTGGGATAGATGACTATGCATAATACTGATAGGCCATGTACTCCCAGACCTTTTGAATACTTAATGTAGTTGGTTCTTTCAGTCCAAAATTAAAAGCAAGTTACCTTTCCTCAAAATATTTACAATTAACAAAAGTGAGTGTGTACCAGTCCTGTTTAAATCCAGGACGGACTAGTCGTATTAGCCTTACTTTGTTTATTTGTATTTGAACAGTTCAATTCCTTGCGTTGTCCATTTTTATAATAAGCTTTAATTGTTTATCGCATTGAGTGTATTACACCCACATTTTTGTACTAGAATAAATCATTACTATACAGCGGTGAATGTAATGAAAATAGATGAAATACAGTTTGTTGGGTACAGATTGTTCGTTTATCAAGTATAATATATATATATATATATATATATATATATATATATATATATATATATATATATATATATATATATATATATGTGTGTGTGTGTGTGTGTGTGTGTGTGTGTGTGTGTGTGTGTTTTGTGTGTTTGGAAATATAAAATCTCTAATATATATATATATATATATATATATATATATATATATATATATATATATATATATATATATATATATATATATATATATATATAGATATATCTGTGTGAGTGTGTGTGTGTGTTTGGAAACATAAAATCTCTAATATATATATATATATATATATATATAGATATATATATATATATATGTAGATATATATAGGGGGGTGGGATGTGTGGGTATTTATATAAACTATAAATATTTCTATATATATATATATATATATATATATATATATATATATATATATATATATGTGTGGGGGTGGGTATAAACATAAAATTTTCTAATATATATATATATATATATATATATATATATATATATATATATATGTGTGTGTGTGTGTGTGTGTGTATGTGTGTGTATGAGGAAACGTAAAATTGCAAATACGCAAAGCAATTGTTTCGTTACTTATTCGGGCGTTTTTGTATAATTATGATTCTTTAAGTGAAACATAATAATGCTATGGTGTCATGAATTATAAGAAAGTAATCCTGATAAAAGTTGATACATAATGGCGTAGTAATCTTATGAATGAAACATAACAATATGTATAATAGTACAATGATGTCGTAAATTTATAAATGGAATTTTATGAATTGACATACACTATCAAAGACGGAAAAAAGTCTGAATATAATATTTTTCTTTGTCTCTGCTTGAATTCGAATTATGTGTATTTCTTAGCTAGTATTAAGTTGACTGTATATATATACTGTAAATATTCCATGTCAGCACACATCTACCTGCATTTTGTTTTTCACCTGGCTTAACTCAGAGAAACTGGGTTTATGTGATTTATGTATAAATTGATTTTTTTTCAATTGAGAGTTTCAGAATGACTGTTAGCGAAAAACTACTACTACTTTCCCGAAAGTTTTTCAATCCTGTATTTCTCTTTTGTTTACATGTTTATCATGTAAGTTGTCCAAATCTTGTGTCTAGACAAGGAATATATACGGCGTATTTAGATAAGGTGAAGGACAGATAGTTTATGTAGGTATCCTCACGTAAAAATAATCACGTAGATCTTGCGTATGTTAACAATCCTAGCATATTTGTAAAATTGCTGCGATTATATCCTACATATTTTGCTTGTATACATGAATGTGTTAGAGACAACATTCACTCCTGGTTGATTTAATATAACATGCATGCATATCTCATAAGCAGGATACATTGTCAATTCATAGGAATAATATTTAAAGGGACATTAGCTTTTCCTTTAAATTCATCTTTTGCTACTTATATACAATAACAAAGAAGTGAAATACACAGTTATAACAATTCTTAAATCACTTAAATTCTTAAACCTGGGTTTATCAAGCAATTTATAGAAAATATTTAAAATATTGTGTACAAAAATTCTTGAAAAACCCAAGTTTGGCTCATTTTCAATTGCAATTGATAAACTCTACTTTACTATTTGAATATAAATATCACACTTGACCTGATATCAATTTCACAAAGTATATAACAATATAACATTGTATATACCTATGTTTAGATCTTAGTTATTGTACACCAAGTGAAAGTAGTAAAAGTAGAAACAATCAAAATATTTTGTTTTGGTAAACGCAGCTAATGTCACTTTAAATACATAAAAGATAATCTGCTTCTGATTGTAGTGCAATCAATCGACACGAACGGTGTGCTAAGTATACCCCCAGTTCTTCTTAGTGTATAGATTTGTTAGAATTACTCTTTCCTCTTGGACTGTCAACTTGCACTTTTCACCTGCATTACTGAATTGCCTAATGTAAAAGGAGATATGCATGGTGTGACAGGTTCACCACTTGATATATAGTCAAAATGCTTGAATGATAGATTTAAATGTGCTATATATAGGTTAGAGGTTAATCGATGATGAGTGATACAAAGATCTAGAAAATAAAACACCAACAACAGCAAAATATATAAAACATAAAAAAACAAATACTAAAAATAACCATGACTGTACACCGACTTGGTAGGTAGACCCTATATTGAATAATATCACTCTGTGTCTCCACGATTATACTACAATTGTTATGAGAAGGAATTCTGGTCGTTTTGAGAACCGTTTATTGATTCTTTGAAATCCCCAAATATTACTTTAAATAGATTTAAGTCTGGTTAGTAAACTCGAAATATAATGCCATTGGTATATTTTATCTATTGGAACCTGTAATATGTAATCGGTTTAAATGATTTTTCACGTATAGTAAGTGACGCCAACAAACTTAAATGATGATACAGAAAGGAAACAATAATGAATCATTTTACAAACAATCGGTACAGCGAGGTCGATCCGTACTATACTACAAGCTAGTGAAATGACCCTAAGTGACAACAACGCAGCTGGCTACCATCAGCATGGTACATTTGAAAAGAAAAGAAATAAAAATATTCGAAAATGTGACACATTCATAAGTTTTGAAATTTCATACATTCAGTAATGTTACTAACTCAACCTCGTCTCTTTAAAACTTTATGCAATAATATTTTGATAGCAATTAGGGAAATAAGAGAATAGGGAAATATAGCAAAACATTGCCTGCTTTCACTTCTATATAAACTCGGTTAATATATATATATATATATATATATATATATATATATATATATATATATATATTAACCGAGTATATATATACTGAGGTCATTGGTGTGTTTTGTATTGACCTATTTGTCCTCAAGAAATGGCTGCAATGTCCGTCGTTACACATTTGTTGATGGTATATAAATATAATTGATAGATTGATTGATTGGTGATGGTGATGGTGATGATTTATATTTTTATTATCATTATTATTATTATTATCATTATTGTCTATTCAAAAACAAATATTATGAACATAATATCAAAGTTATAACGCTCAAGACGATCGTTTCTGTCAATTGGAAGTCTTCTTTACCCTGTGCCTGAGTCTGCTTCCCTGTAGGTTGTGGTCAATGTTGGTGTTATCTTTCTGATAATCAAAAAGAAAGACCAATACCATACTAGATTTACCAAAGTTACAATGGTTGCTAATGGAACAAAATGCAAAGTGACTTATCATATGTACCGAGTAACGTGTAATGGTGTGTTTTTAGGATAACTAAGTGATCAGTCAAACTGATCTATATCTATCTCCTTGTTCAATGAGGGATATATTTCTGACACTTTTTACTTTTCAAGATAATTCCGAAAATCATTTAGAGTATCATGAATCACAAAAGATTACATACCTTGCATATTTTTTCTGTGTATACGTTTACTATATGATAGACATAAATGCTCTCTGCAGTGTATCATTGCTTTTTAATCTGCCGTTCTCCGTATATGTAAGGCATGGATTTATATGTTGAAATTTAAGTGTAAAACATTCCGAAATGTCTCTGTGGTTTTATTTAAAAAATCTACTAATGATGGTATCGGTAAAATTGCTTGTATAAAAGATATAATATGATAACAAATTTATTTTACATAATGTTGTACAGCGCTGTAATTCTACACAGATCTAACAACTTCCATATAATCCTTTGTCATGGATGAATAATCCCACTTCGTTAGAAAGAAATTAAATTTGATATTTCACTTGCGAGTCGGTAGTTAGAAGACAAGATAGTTACTAGTGATAACATATTTTGAATCTAATGCATAGTTTTCTGGTTGTGCCAGTGTGACTGTAGAGACAGGTGAACAAAATTTGAATTTTTTTCAAATATGTTCCCAGTTACTCTAGAGCTTTTGAAATTTCCATTTATACGTAAAGAAATTAGATATAAAGGTAAGTTTACATTTATTTTTATTTAAATTTAAATGAGCTATTCTAATTACGTTATGTAAGATTTTTAGTATGTAATTTTTATATTTTTTAGTACATTCATTCGAAACAATTGTTATTATGTCAGGCATTTTGTGATATTTAGTTGAAAATAGAAAAATTAAAGTTAAGGAGTTTGACAAAGATTAAACCACTGTTTATGGAAATTGAATTGGATAAGGGAATACATATGATAATGGTCATAAACGTTATAACATCAGTGTTACATGCTCTTTATTGAACCAAGACATTAAATGCGCATCAAATACAAATGCTATATCATGCGGTTAGACGAAACTTGATTCGGATTAAATAGGACAATTGGAACAGAAATTAGTTTTGACTTACGAGATTAAATATATTTAAATTGTATGCCAATTTACTAGTGAACAAATGTAATCGGATTCACACAATCATGGAAAAGTAAACTACTTAAGTAAATATCCTAACTACTGTATTATAACAATTTATTCTGAAAAAATGTACATAAGCACATTCAAAGATAAAAAATAGCATTCATCCAGTTACTCGGGAATTCAGAGGATCTTCTTGGTGTGTTTTTGTACAAGTTTTTCCAAGCCACTAGAAAGATCAGAATATATACGTTTATCAGTTTCAGTATGCAATTTTCTTAATCTCCGAAATAGATTGTACAACCGATTATATTGTATTACTGTTAAAACTAAATCTAAGTATATACCTCCTCAGGATCAATTGTATTTTTATCAATTTAAGATTTTATTAATCTACAAAAAATTGCCTGTCTATATATTCTTGACTGGTACATCGTTTTTGTCACATTTAACTTATTACTGATATTAACTTGCGCATTTCCATTCTTTACTACATGGCCTATAAGGTGTACAGGGGATATCTATGGAAACATATAGCGGCTAGGTTTTAAAATCGTAGTACGAAAATTCGAGTTATATAAAAATTTTGTGTTATCAATTAACCAATGTGTTATTTTGAAGACATGAGGGGATTTCGTTATGCTTCTTTAATGAACAGCCTCTCAATTGTTCGAAAAAATATCTGGAAATGTCAACAAAACATATTGTGGAATATTTTACCCGAGGCAGCAATTCACACTCGAAAATACTAGAAAGTACAAAAACCAATTAATGCGTTGTTGTGTGTTCCAAACTGTGCTTCTGGGACAGCCGTGAGTTAAAAAAGTTCAACAGTTCATTAGGAAAAAAGGAAACTCATATTGGCTTTGATAGACTATGTTTAGATATATTACGATCCGATCTATGATGTGTACTTATTTGCTTATGCACAATAGCAATATCATGAAGAAGTAATTCCACATTCGGGATTGGCGCCGAATGTACTAAAAGTAAAGAAATTGTAGTGTTGAATGTAAGGAAGTCCAGAATACACTACATAAGTAGATAGTAAATACAGGAAGAACAAGAGACTGTTGAAACCCAAAGGTGGCACTATTAAGCGTCATTGAGAAGAAACCATCCACTGTCGACCAGTCATACCCGAACTCAAATCGGACTTATATGATACATTATGAGACGACTAACTCCTGGTACTAATCAGTATAGACGACGTCATAATTATCATTCAACAAGTGGCCCAACATTACAAATCTGTAAGACATGGCATTAGGAAATATAGCCATTATATCATCCATAAGCAGCATGAAATGTTGATTTTCAATACAATTTATCATAACAACCCAACATCAATTCATCACTTAGTTGACAACTGTGTAGGGAATGGTCGTGCGTAAACCGAGCTCAGAACGTCTATGAAAATCAAATCGATACGCTGTTGTGCCATTATACTTTAGTATATGAACTAGTATCATATTCTGTTCTCTATGTTTGTATTACAACTGGTAGGATATATTGTCCTATAGTTATTTCCCTCTTGTAATTCTATAAATAAAAGATAATCTACGTTATTAAAGTCCTATTCATTTGAACCCAACTTTTACATAAAAAGTAAATCTGCATGATATGTACTCGTCTATGCTTGCGTTTAGATGAAAAAAAGAGCTGGTGTGTAAATTTGCAATTTTGAATATGTGTTATATACACGTATAATATGTCTATTTGCAATATATCAGTGCCCACAAACAGTATCAAATTCAGTTTAGTCTTGAATACGTAACAAAGATATGCAAGCAAAATTAAATTACGCTGTCATCAGAATATTATTCTCAAGATATGCATAATGGTTACAGTAGAAATAACTCTGGTCATCTCAAAGTAATGTGTCAGTGTTTTTTTTTTAGATTTACTCCCCCTTCTATGTTATTTTTCTTTCAAAACACATGCGTTTTGTTTATCACACGTAATATTGCTTTTTAATATAGAAAAAACGGCATACTCCGTACTGCAACATGAACCATAATTGTTTAAGTATCACGAAACTTTCTAGAAATCGTAGAGAAAAATTAAACGAAAAATTATGTAAAGTTGATAAGCCTTTGTGTCAATTTGGTAAATTAAATCCATCAGAGCGACAGCTTTGACATTACCTTGTTGGCCTAGTCATTGCCTTTTATTCCATTATATAGAAAAAAATATTTATACAGCTGTTTATTTAAAATACCATTTATAATACACTTTGTAGTGAGAGAGTATACGAAAATATGCATATGACTTAAATTATTTGGTATTATCTGGGAAATATTGCCTGCTATGAACGACAGTGTAAAAAGAATACAATTATTATATTTATTCATATAATTATTCATAGTCTACATCTTTCCTCACTTTTCACATTTTAATATTATATTTGATTGATGTTCAATATTTCGTATCCATTAATACATCCGTCAGTTTAGTTTGCAATTGGTTATTTAGCATTTATAATTGTATTCAATACAACGTTACGGAGGTACAGATCACACGACATTAAAAACGACATTTGTACTTGATCAGAATCTGGTTTTCCTGGAGTCCCGTGCCCGTCCAATATTTTCCATATTTGCATATGATCTTTTGGACTTCCGAATTGATAACATCTGTATTTTTCATATCCACCTATTGAATTACAACTTAAAATAAATTTCTAAAAATACATCGGTTACACCAGTGTATAATAAAAGTCAAAATCCTTGTAATTACTTCAGTGTATTATTTATCGCTTCATTTAGCAGAAACAAATATATGTTTGAAATCTGGTTCTGCATGGAGAAAACTGAAGCTCATTTGACTCAAGCGGACAGTAAAGCAATAATCATTTAGGTGTTAGGTTGAACTATACGTAGTAGGACCTATCTATTGCATAATATAATACTAAATACAGACATGTTGCATGCACGTTCTTTGATATTCTATGAGGATGTGGTTTACAGTTTTTTTCCCAGTACGGCATCAATTTGAGGTGCAATTAAATTGGCCTATTTTCAGTATTGTCTTCATATCTTGCATACAAATTAGATTTGATATGAAACAGTTCAATTAAATAGAGATACTATAACATATGTTAAATATTATATGACAAGTTGAAGTTACTATATGTTTTTACATCTTTCTATATTCATAAACATTGCCGGTGTATGTTTAAAAAGTATCCACCGTAGGAAAGCTACCCAGGTAAATATTCTACTTTAGAATACTCACCTGGGTATTTGTAGAAAGGTAACCTATTTAAACATTTTTGTTATTCATTCAGTTAAACATTTACCCCATAGCATATATACCCCGACATTTGTCTATGATAAAAATATAGCTTGGTCATACTGTGGAAGATCTACCCGAGCCATTTTTTTTTCTGTGACAGACACTATACACGTGTCTTTTAAATTTATAGAAAAATGACCCCGGGTAGATTTTCTATGGGGTCACTTATATCTAAATATGCATGGTCAAATTAAATGCGTACAACTGCATTGTTTTTATTTCTACTAAATCGTTTTCTTACGGGATTTTCTTGTTCCTTGTGATATAAAACGAGATATTGACTTTTGTGATTTACCTTTTCAATTCGGCCGAATATTTCATAAATCTAAATTAATCGGCCAATGACCCTTTGGTCGTATAACTGTAGGTCTATGAAGATTTATATCAAAACGAATGTATTCATATTCAGATTTTTAATATAAAATGGGAAATGCACTGCATAGTTGCTGTCCCAACCGATTGCTTCACATGAAATTCTTTACATTGTATTTGTCAATCTACCCAATCGAGTTTCCGTAAATGAAAATGTGTTCACGCTACCTTTATACCAATCGAAATGCAAATATAACGCAAACATAAAAAGCTAAGTATAGCAGTGGTCAGACATTCCGACTCATCATGTATTCAAACGATCGCCACTTATCCGCACGTTACAAAAATAAAAGACGCTGTAATGTTTTATAGGGATATGTAAACTCGCGTCTCTTTTCTTAAAACAAGCATAAGTATTTATCCTTCAAATAACAAAGAATTGTTTATCTAAAAGATTTGTTTCAATTTATTGTATCAAGTATTTTGCATAGAGGATTAAACATGGACGTTGTCCAATTGCAATTTAATTTGACTAAAGACCACCAAAACTTCCCGACATTTTCCAAATTTTAATCGGACATGACGGAAAGTTAAAAATGTGGAGAAGATATAGTGAGCCTGGACTTTCTAAACTGAATCATGACCAGAAACCTAAAAGACAAAAAAGCGACCCTTTGATAGGAATTCTTAAAATTACAAATAATTCAAAACGGAGAAAATCGATAAATGGTACTAAGATACGTTGGGAATTAATGACAGAAAATGAGTCTGGTGAGTAAAACCCCTACCTCGTGGAACGTCTCTTGATATACACATATAAATAATGCATATGTATTCCTTTATTGTTGAATATATACACTTGTTAGTATGTTATATTTTCGACATTATTAACTTTTTGATGGAAATGATGTTAATTATGGCAACTTTAGAGCAAATGGAAATACAAAGTCTCTACTTATACGCTGAGAAAGTTGTTACAGTCGACTTGCATACTATCACTGAGTTTTTGTTTAGAACTTAATATCCGTTTAGAGTATGACTGGGATGCAGACTGTTAATATATCCAGTTTCCATGTACATCATTATTTTAAGTCAACACGACTTGCTTTATGCGTTGTAAAAACTGAATGACTGTTTTCTAAATTGGAGAAACAAAAGACAACGAAGAACGGGTTACTTATGACCTATTGGTTGAAATGCTAGCATGTTTAAGTCACCTGAACTCACCTTTAAAATTGTCCGGAGATCTTTGTTTCTCGTTAACTGAAGTTACGTATTTCCCTGTTCAGTGTGGTAAAAAATTCAAATATTTTTATTTTTAAATGTCATAGGTTACCGTTTCGAATTCAACTTTCAATTTTAAAAGTTAACCAATTTTGATATAATATTTTGACGATGTATTAATCTTTCATTGTGTCTGATTAAGTTTAAAAGTTTATATAATCTTTTTATTCATCAATTTCCCTTGCCTCAAGGCTTGGCATGGATTTTACTTTCTCTAATATCTTTATGATAAAACAATATTTATTTTATTGTCTCTACAATTTCCGTCTATTTATTGCAACCACATGCACTTGACCCCAATCTATATAATTCCTTTTCCTGCCGTAACATATACACAAATTCTGACTTATAATCAACACGTTTACGAGTACATTGCGTTCATATTGTGCATTATTTGAAGTCATGGAATTCTTTATATGCGATGAAGTTTCTCAAGGTGTTTATATGTTCACATCGAGGATTTAAAAAAAAAATGCATATGAATTTTTTCAAAAGAATGGTCTGACATCCTGTGGAGTTGCCTTAATTACAAACATTGTATTATGACAGTAGTAGTACTTTGTCCATGTAGAGACTTGTGGTTACCGCGAGTATTTTGTAGAACCATTATCATTATGGAAAAGCGAAATCTTGAACAAAGTCAAGTATTAATGACCGCAAGTGTCAATGGATAACAAGACATGTTTCCCTTCTGTGTTAATCCTATTGCGGTCCAAATTCAGAAGTCATGGTACAGAAAATATTTTAAGGATAAAATACACATAAAAACGCCAAAGTGTTTTGGAATGCGTAAGTTATTCCGTGATTTCCGTGCAATATACAATGGATTTGTTTCGTGAATACTATTAAAAAAACTATTTGAGGACAACTCTTTATTTGTTTATTCATATGAAATTATAGATGAATTGTGTGCGAAGATTAGGCAAAGATACGTAAGTCTGTAGGAGTAAGGGGTTATTATAGATTTCACAGCTTCAGTTCATTCATGAAGCAAACGAATCTCATTGCACATTGCCCTTGTTTATGCAATTTCTCGGAAATTGATTAATATCCAAACAGGCATTATATGTAGAGCTGCCTTAAATTCCCTTTATATAGCATTTGTTTTTAAAGGGGCATTGGCTGTTTTTACTTAACATATTTTTACATAATTTCGCTTTTTATCTATCGTTACTGCTTGTATTTGATAAACAATAGCAAAATAGGGCTGTACGCAGGCAAAAAATATCTTATATCCCTGTATATTTTGTGAGGTCAAGTCCAGTGTGGTGTTTATATACAAATAGTAAGACTGTAAGTTAATAAATTGCAATTGAGAAAGTGCCAAACTTTCTCAAGCAATTTTCACAAAATATATAGGAATTTAAGATTTGTTTGCCTTACATATATTTTTTGTTGTTTGTTTATCAATGTAAGAGTAGTAAAAAGGAAAGATTATCTTTGAAACAAGCCAATGTTCATTTAAGTTGATGTATTAGCATTATGCAGAAAAATACATTTCATTTTCAGAATACTCGAAAATAGACTAAAATAGAATTATTATGGGTCATTATTGTTTAGCCATGATTCAATTGTAATTTTAGTGTTATTATATGTTAGTATGTACATTGCTGATGATTAGTTTTCCCTGAAAACCAGGACAGAATCGTCCGGGTTCGGTATCATAAAATATTAAGGCGTCAATACTGTGATATGTATACAGGTGTACCGGTGTCGGTCTCCAAAATAGTTTGTGTTTGGCGGTATACAGGTTTTCTTTCATAACAAAAGATGATACATGTAAACACAGACATTGATATCACGCGGTTTTTGATATCCTTTAACAATACATCATAATACCCCAGGTGATAAAATGTACCCGGATCATAAATATGAAGGGCGATTTGTTTATAATAGTTATAAATGTAATGTGAAGCACATATGCATTTTCTTTAATGTTGTTTTCATTTGCTTTAAGTCCACTGTTTGATATTAATCTAGCCGAATATAATTGCCATCAAAGGCGAATTGCGCGACAGTCAAGTGTCTGTTCTTTACATCTGTCGGATGAGAAATTATGACCCCTTTGTAAAAACAATAGCCAAAAAGATATTTCATTTGATAATATATATTTATCAGTAACACATGTGTTCATATTTACGAGTTCACTGTGACCTGTGGTTAAACAAAACGAGCACCTGTTACAGCAACTCTGGAGGTTTAAATACAAACAAACAGTTATAACAAATCGATGTTGATAGATCCAATTTCTCTTCCGGAAATGAAACGCTTCGTTCGAAAGGTCCGGAGATCGTTGAGAATCTCAAATAAACGAGTAAAAGGCAAGTTTTGTTTTATTCCTTTATTTGAGTAAAGCTTGTAGGCTAACCTAGTTATAGACGGAAGTCAAATTAACTATCTTGGACAATTGGACATGTAAAATGGATATGTAATTTTGATGTTTCCTTTTTTGTTTTTATTTTAGAAAAGGGGAAGTTGGAGGAAGTCGGCGAAAACCCCAACGAAATTCCCTCTGAACCACCAAGTCCTGAACAGGACGTTGACACTGATCGACCACCACCACTTCCTCCCAGGCGCGGTAAGTCTCCTTCCCCTTCGGAACGCCCTCTTGGAAACAGCTGGCCAAGAGATGCTACTCGCAGTTGGAGCTCTGTGCCAAACGGGAAACGGGTTGAAAGACAAGCAATGTGCGTGAGATCGCCTGCAAAACGAAGACGTGATCATGTGATACGTAGAAAAAACAGTTATCCTTCTATAGTTCCTCGAACATCTAGTACCTCATCGTCAAACTGTTCTATTGAAGATGTAATGGAGAATTGTATACAGGAACATGGAGAGGAAACAGAATATAATCAGTGTGATCAGTTTAATGATATTCAGCAAAGGAATTATCTTGAAGTGCCAAATGAACGACAAACTACAGGATTGAAACATTCGCCAAGTAGTGAGTCCTTTCGGTCATGTCCGGAAGTGGGATCTTATCGACAGGATATAAACACACACACGGACACAAGTGAACTTGATACACGTTGGTCAAATACTTTTTCGAATGTAACATATAACCATAGATCAAGAAGTAGTAATGAGCTCGGAATTGCAAGATCCGAGAGTTTGAATGACCAGTCATCAAAAATAAGTATGCGATCCGGGAAAAAATGGACAAAGGGGCATAACCGACCTCATTCAATCGGATTTGTTGACATGAAAATGTTGGATAGGGTATTTTACAATCCAAAAACCGTTCAAAATGCATATAGATATAATGAATATCATATCCCGAGGTCATCTTCGTACAAAAGAATGCCGCTAATGATTCCAGATGAATTGGACTCTGTTTCGGATTTGGAGAGTTTAATGGGAACAAGCTATCGGTAAGTTATTTTATTCACTTATTTGCCTGATGACATATGGCAATTCAACTTTTATTAATGACATAATAATTAAAATATCATTCGTTCAAAAGTTAAAAATCAAATAATTAGTTGTCATGACCTCGACGCCAACCATTTTCATACATAACCTGATCAGACGTTTATGATGTCACGTTAATCTCTTCATTGAAACCGCTATCATTAAGGGATTCCTGAAAACTGAATGTAATAAAATGTTTGAAAGAACATGTGAAAGAGGAACTTCGATAAATACATGTTCGACACTAATTATAAAAATGAAAGTAATAATGATAATAATGATGATAATAATGATGATGATGATGATGATGATGATGATGATGATGATGATGATGATGATGATGATGTCATTTTACTGATGGTTTTTCGAATATAATTTCTGGCTCGGCGTTCTGTCTCCTCTCTGTAAAATCCAATAGAGTAATTCTTTTCATCATCTAAATATTAAAATATCGTATTGCATTTATCCAGAACTATAGCCATTAGTGTAAATATGACGGTTCACGATCTACAACAAAACATCCAATCATCGCATATGCTTCTCTAATTTCAATGGATTTTAGGAAAATTTGAATTTCATGACCTAATTTGTCATCATTTTGGACCATTTCCGATAACCTATCAACAGTGATAGATTGCAGAATTAGGATGTAATACCGCCGACAAAACCATCGTTGATCATAACCTTGCCTTACACAGGAAATGTTAGAGACATTGATGCAGAAGTCCACGGATGAAGCAATGCTCTTCCATATCTCCCTATTTCAACGATGCTCTCTACTAAAATATTTTAACATGAAGGCTTAATATCACTTTAAGACATTTTGAACATTAACAAATCTTGAATGAACAAGTGTAATCATAGAAACACAAGAATAAAAGAAAATCGATCAGAAACAGACATCCTCTGCTCATGCTTTTTCATTGTAGAAATCAGATTAAACAACAAAAGTACATCCGACATCTTTAAAACTGTTAACTGAAATTGTTCATACAGCATGCAATCTACATCAACACTTTAATACTGTAATATCATTGTCGAGGACCCAGTCAACATTTACAATATAATGTGTATACAGTACAGGCCTACCATGATAAATTGACATATGTTTACAAACATAACGAGTCTAAATTAAATAATAACAAGGGTAGCATGCTACTTGTTGCCTTCCGTAATGCAAGGAATCTGTGCTAGGCAATACGTTTTATCTGTTGTACTTGATCAAAATATAAAAATCTCAGATACCAAAGTATAAATCAATAGGATGTCCAGGACATAGATACAAATCCGGTAAAAATGGACAAACACGGACCTCTGGAAACCAAGAGGTGGGATCAGGTGCCATGGAGGAGTAAGCATCCCCTGTCGACCGGTCACAATGTATACAATTTACAGTCGCAATTACACGTATTATAAGCTACCATGTTATTTAAGGGTTTTGGTCTGTCCTTTTCTTAACTGGCGAGGCAAAGCGTATGCAGTGTTTATCTCTTTAATGTCTGACTTTAATAAAAACAGATGTTGTTTAAACCTTAACTGGTTAGTAGATTTTAATTAATTTCTGTTTTTTATATTTACTAGCATCATAGCGGTGTAAATCAGATGTGGATACTTAAAAATTCTAAACAACTTTTAGAAATTTGAAGGCACACAATTTCTCTCAGATTCACAGTATCAAAACATACGACTCCTCTACTCGTTACACAACAATTCCACATACAAAATAAACAAGAGACTTTTTCAGCATTACAGGCAACTGTTTTTTCACTAAACGTATTACTTAGAAATTTAGATATCTACTGATTGATTATCAAGATACTTATTTTGCCAAACATCACACTGATTCAACCGCATATGGAGTTTATACTTCACAAATGATCCGACATGCCAGGGCGTGTTCAACATATGAACATTTCATCCACAGATGTAAACTACTAACTGACAAATTATTGGCACAGGGATATCGAAAACCGCGTTTGATGTCAACGTTCCGCAAATTTTACCGTCGGTATAATATTCTTGTTTGCGATTACTTTTTTTCACTTGGTGAAATGTTGATTTGCCTTTTGTTTGCGGTTTTTGGGACATATTTATTAATTGAGACGAGGATTCGTTACTCGCGTATTTCATTTGGACTTGACTGTGGACCCACGGAGGGTGTGACCGGTCGACAGGGGATGCTTAGTCCTCCATGGGACCTGATCTAATCTTTTGGTTTCTAGAGGTCCATGTTTGTCCATTTTTGCCAGATTTGTATCTGTGTCCTGGACATCTTAAAGAGTTATACTTTGGTATATGAGATGTTTTATATTAGATAAATCGACGACGTTTTGTAAATTAATAAAGCGTATATATGTTAGTGCGATATATCCAAGCGAACCAGAAATTAAAGATGTAACTGAGTCAGGCACACATGTTTCGTACTTAGACATTCAACTTACTATAGACACAGACGGGAAATTAAAAATTTAGCTATATGACAAATTCGTCAATTTCGGCTTTCTCATATATTTTCCATATCTAAATATACGGTCGGTATAATAAATTTGTTTGCGACTACTCTGTTTCACTAAGTGAAATGTTGAGTTACCTGTTCGATAGCGGATGTTGAGACATCTGTACCAGTTATGACGAGGATTCGTTCCTCACGTAATTGATTTTAATTTGACTGTGGACACACGACGGGTTTGACAGGGGATGCTTAATCTTCCATGGCACCTGACCCCACCTGTTGATGTCAAGTGGTCTGTGTTTGTCAATTTCTACGAGATTTGTACCTATACCCTGGATTTATACTTTGGTATATAATATTGTTTTATATCATAAAACACATTTTCAAGAATTACAATTGTATGTTACTATGGTAAGTAAAATCATATGTTTTGTAGACTGTACTGCACGTAGATATAGACTGATATAAAGCCACCCGTAACATTAAGGACTGTAAACAACTCCGAAGTTGGAAAATGGTAGTGACTTCATTCTTATAATTATCATCCATATAACAAACAAATAATTAGATGTATATATACTAAATACATACATAAATAAATATCCAGATCCAATATTTTACCTAACCAAATGCAGTTCTGATTTCAAACCTCTTTAAGTTGACTGCATGTAATGGCCAAACTATCAATTATTCTCAGCCTAAGAAAAATATCGTCCACTACAGGTAGTTCGGCAAAACGATACCCATGAAACTTCATTCCTGTGGCGGTCTAACGACAAAGATAATTTAAATAAACGTATAGTGTATTCCTTACACAAGAAAAGAAAATGTAATCTCAGAGTCTGGGCCAAACCTCGGATATGTCCATGATGAAATACACATAATCTTAATTATATTGAACGGATGTTTTGCTAAGGGATGAAGTGTAACGAGACAGCGTGAATACCACACCCGCAACTTTATATGTCCTCTGAAATCCTGCTAACACAACGGTCGTTATATGTATTCTCATATGTTCATTGTTCTACTAAATGCAATATAAAACTTTTTCAACGCTTTTCTATTCCATGCAGTGTAGGTTTATCAAAGGATGCAATTTTGACTGATATAACGTGTTTGGTATTTTAGGGTGGCATGGAGAGGACATGAAAAAAATATTTCTATTACGTTCGCACATACTACTACTAGTTTAAAGCATGTACGTGCACACGTAATAGCTAGTACGTGCGCATGTAATAGCTGAGCCAATCATATAGGCCGTTTCAAATATATTTGATACGCCCCCATATGATTAGCTCAGCTACTGCGTGTGTATCAGCAATACTCTACAGTCAGATAGTTATCTTCGGTTGTACATGAATGATGTACAGTCAAATGTTCGCTCGGCAGATTTAACATCTCATTAACTCATATATACCTGAAGTCACATTTGAAGTCACCCATTTCAGAGGATGGTAAAGTCTACTGACGGAATTCGGGAGTGCATGATTTTGAATCTTCATACTACAGCAATTGCACATGCAATATTAACTTGCTGACTCCTGCAATATGACAGTAGACTGTGCTATCTATTGATTTGGATCAGTCTTAATGTGACCTCAGGGGTGGATAATTACAAGGTCATATCTATGTCATTGGCTGATTTTGTATCATTTATACTTTATTGTTTGATCATGGTATGCACGTGATAAATTATTCATAGGGGTATTAGCTGTGTTTTGCAAAATAGGGAATTTGTTTCTTACTACTTTGATTGATGTTTAATAACAAATTATAAGATATATGCACATGCATAATCAGTACCATAGTCCTAGATATAAGGTCAGATCAAGTGTCGTCTGTATACACAAATGGTAAAAAATAAATCATTTACATACGAATAAGTTTCTAAACTTGGTTTCTCAAGCGATTTTCACAAAATATATAGGAATATAGGAATTGGTTTGTCTCTGTATATCTCTTTTTGTAATTGTTCATCAATCTAATTTGTAAAAAAGAAAGAAAAAAAAATTTGGAATAACGATGCCCTTTATGTTCTGCAACTCACGACATTATTTCGCGCACTACCTTTTAATGTTGATTCATAAATGCATCGAATCGCAAATTTGTATTTGCAAGTAACTGTTTTGCCAACAGAATGGGAAAGTTTTGTCTTTGAAAGAGGGGTAATCATTCTAGTCAAATTATAGCATTCATTCGTTGCTATCTTTTCAATACAATATGTTATTTGCATTGTTTTACATACTGATCAGATCACTGTAAAAGTCAGACACTGTTCTTAGGTATGTAGATAAACGTTTATAAACAATACAGCAACATAATGTTATCATGTACGTGGATACAGTTTTATAAACACTTCAATAGCTACACGGTGTTTTGTACGTGAACAAATGTATATGCACATCAATAGCCACACGGTGTTTTGTACGTAAACAGAGGTATATGAACACTTCAATAGCCACACAGTGTTGTTTTCAACAAGGGGAAACGCTTGTAAACACTGAAAAAGCCGCACAATGCTGTGTCTGTGGACATAGGTCTGTAGACACGTTCATAGTTAAAATGTTGTGGTATGTACATGGACAAATGTTTATAAACACTTTGATATCCACAGTATAGTGTTATGTATATGGATAAACGTTTATATATAGACACTTTGATAGCCACAATATGTTGTTATGTATATTAACAAACGTTTATAAGCACTTCGATAGCCACACAGTGTTGTAATATACATGAACAGATGTTTATTGAAACGTACATAGCCACAATTTTGTCATGTAAGTGAACAAAGGTAAATATTTCTTCAACGAGTTTTAATTGGTTATCTTGATTATCTAACTCGAGTTAGTTAATTTTCAAAATTTGAAAAGACACGAGGTTTACACGAGTTGTTGAATCTGGTTCTACTTTAAATGAAAACCGCTGAGTGGTAGTATGGGGTATTAGCCTTCATCACATCTATACACTATCGGGTTCGTACTCTCTTGATCGCGTCAAACTTGTACGTTGCTTTAATTTCCAGATAACATCAATTTGTCTAAGGTAGGAAGGCCAACATTATCAGAGACTAATACTTTAATCGCTAACTTTGAGCACCGACAACTGGTCCGATGCATCTTCATATACAAATATTGTATTGCAGTAGTAGTGCGGGCCCAGCCATTGAGATTTATTCAGACTTTTTGGTTATTTGTCAATGTTTAACTAACTACAGTTTCGTTTTTACCACCGCTTGAGAGTGATATAACAACATAATTTATGGTAAAAACACGTTTATACTACATTGTGTTGCTATGGAAATGGACAAAGGTTTGTGTAAACGAAAATGGGCACACATGTCTTGTTATAAGCTTGGGAAAGGTTTTTAAACATTTGATAGCTACAGTGTTGAACAAGGGTCTATACACACGTCGATAGTCACACAGTCTTATGTACGTGGCCAAAGGTTTGTGAACACTTCAATAGCGACACAAGTGTTGTTATAAACTTAGGCAAAGGTATATAAACAATTTGATAGCCACAAAGTGACAAAGATTTATAAACATACACTCTTCCGTACATACATACGCAGATATATGATGTCTCAAGAAATAAAAACGTAATTACGATATACATTGTACAAAGGCCCGAATAAGAATATATGTATCACTAACATTTGATGATCGTCAAGATAATGACATGGTCAAAGGTCGACCCCATATATCATATTGGATTGATTTTATCATTCTTTGACAACTGCACATGTTAATTGTTGTCTTGATTTTTATGCAAATACAAACATGCTTCAGATCTGTGATTTCTAATTTATTAATAACACAGCACTTTACGAAACAAGTGTGTTGACGTTGGTAGTTTCTTGATATTACATATGAATTTCCAAGACGACGGATAAACATTCACAGTTTCATTTTTCAGTCATAAATAGCTGCTTCAGCAAACATAATACGTTTCAAAATTATATCCGCCAGTAAATATAGACAGGTAATGTTATAAAAGTAATTCATTACAGAATAAGAAATCGCATACGACGAGTCGGTTTAGAAAATATAACCAGATCCGAAGACCACTCCTTGCATTTCATATAGCTATACACTTAGCATTGCATCCAAGCTATTCAATTACAAACAGGTTTTGCAGTGCCTAGACATCAACCATCTTCTACACAACACTGTCACATATCCATGTGCTTCATCTCCTTTCAAATACAATCCTATCGGGCATGCCATTACCAGCGACGTTTCTATTGTTGAAAATGAAAGCCTCAAAAATATTATTTTAAGGGGCCCTAAATACCGGGAAGCCCGTTCCATTAATTGGCGTCAGAATTTCAGTATCGTTATTGATTCTGTCGAAGATTAAACCAGTCGATGGGCCAAACTTGAAGACGTAGAACTAGACACTTTGTCTGAATGGCTGAAAGCCATACGGTGGTTGATAAAATCTCGTATTCGAAAACTTAAAGGGACTATCAAAACACGTTATCCCTCTGTATTTAATGATCCAGAGGTAGTACAGAACTGGATAGATTACATGACCAATATGAACTGGTACCAGCAGACAAAGCTTCAAATAATATAGTTTTTATTTGTAAGGTACATTACTATAATTGTTTATTAGAAGAAATTGGGTTTATTACGAATTCTGGAAATCCTACATACACATGTAGCTCACTTTCAAAGGACGATATCCTTCAAAATCACGTGTCCGTATTACGCTCATTTGATATACCTACAACGGATACCGATTTCGAGCTACCACAATTATATTGGATACCTAAACTTCATAAAACCCCATATAAGCAAAGATATATAGCAGGATCCAGCAACTGTTCTACCAAACCTTTATCTTTAGTCCTTACCAAGATATTGACAGCCGTTAAGGAGAAACTTCAACAATACTGTACAGTTGCTTATTCAAGAAGCGGTGTATATCAGATGTGGATACTTAAAAATTCTAAACAGCTTTTAAAAAATTTGAAGGCACACAATTTTTCTCGAATTCACAGTATCAAAACTTATACTCTTTACACTACTATTCCACATAAAAAAATAAAAGAAAGACTTTTCAGCATCATAATCAACTGGTTTTTTTCACGAAAGGTGGTACCCGAAAATTTAAATATTTAGTGATTGGCTATTAGGATACTTATTTCGGCAAACACCACTTTGATTCTACACATACACTGAAGTTGATATAAAAAACATGCTGGAATTTCTAATAGACAGTATATTTGTAATGTTCGGAGACATATAAATATTCGTTACTTATCGTATACAGCTGTCTATATACGACATTTCCGGTCTTTGTTATATATATATATATATATATATATATATATATATATATATATATATATATATATATATATATATATATATATATATATATATCTATATATATACATATCCGTAGGTTTCATAGTTACATTTCACATTGTATCTCAGCTAGTACAAACTTCATGCAAGGATTTATTGAACTGCACTAAAGGATGCAAGGATTTATTAAACTGTACTAAAGGATGTAAAGTCCATTCTACACTTATCGTAAAAAGCATTGGCTAATTTATGTTAAACTTACATAAACGAACAACGCTGTTATGAGGATTACTTTAATTGTGCCCCTTTATTGGCTGACCTGTTCCTTTATTCATACGAAGCAGACTTCATTCACAAACTGCTGAATCAAATGATGAAAAAAGCTAGCGGTGTCCTTTAATTTCACATTTAGATGTATCGAGAACTTTTTGCCAGTTAATAATGACAATTTTCATACATATGTAAATGCGATATATCCCAGCTAACTAGAAATTTAAGATACAACGGATTCAAGCACACACGCTTCATATTTCATACATTTTACTTACTATAGACACAGACGGGGAATTGGCAACTAAGCTATACGACAAACGCGACGCTTTTGGCTTTCCCATCGTAAAATTTCCACATTTAAGTGGTGACATCCCACAGTTACCCGCATATGGAGTTTATATTTCACAGATTCGATATGCCAGGCGTGTTCAACATATGAACATTTTATATACAGATGTAAACTGCTCACTGACTGGGAAATCGAAAACCACCCTTGATGTCAACGTTCCGCAATTTCCGGTCGGTACAACAGTCTTGTTTGCGATTACTCTGTTTCACTGGGCGAAATGTTGATTTGCCTTTTCATTGGCGGTTGTTGAGACGTCTATACCAATTGTGACGAGGATTCGTTCCTCACGTATTTCATTTGGACTTGACTGTGGACTCACGGCGGGTGTGACCGGTCGACAGCGGATTTATTACTCCCCCATGGCACCTTATCCCACCTCTTGGTTTCCAGAAGTCCGTGGTTGTTTATTTTTGCCGGATTTGTATATGTGTCCTGGACATACTAAAAAAATATCTACTTTGGTATCTCAGATGTTTTATATTAAAGAAATGTAGCTCATATGATGCTTTCCTACCAACGTACGGTCTACAATGAACTTATAATGTTTTGTGTTTACTGATGGAAACATATTTCATTATAAAGTGTAGCCTTTACAAGCGTCGAGTTCCAATATTGCAAAGCTACTCCCTACCGATCTACCTCACTGACATTTATAAGCTATGGAGTTGTTTCTTGAACACATACATGTACTCATGTTTTATATTTGTCAACTCTTGCAAATTATTCGTGTATATTTCAATACACTTGGGTATAGCTTGCCTGATATTGTGTGTTCTCGATTTGAAAACTAATTATGACATAGAACACGCCATATGGTAACTAATTCTAATCTGTGATACAGGCCGATGTTTGTTTCTAGAATGAAGTTTCAAAGTAGTACTACATTGCTCACACCCTTGAGGACAAAGTCTGTCCAGCAACCAAAGTGTCATGGCAGAGTAACAGTTACCCATTTATAATGACAATATATATATATATATATATATATATATATATATATATATATATATATATATATATATATATATATATATATATATATATATATATATATATATATATCATATTATTGCGTTGTTTCTCTGTTTAGTATCCTATTACACACTATATTTCTAATGACATGTCTATGGTTTAAAACCTTATAATAATATTATAAGCCACACCCGGAAAAAGTCACGTAATTAAATCTATATGTCTCATGTGATTTTAATGTAATCATGGTGCTTTTAAAACAACTTCCTTTCTATACTAATACATTGAAACTATATTACGTTTAATCCGAAAGACAATGCAACTTGTGAAGTCAAGATTCCTGGGAATTAATGATTCCTGATATATGCCGAGGCTTAGACAAATCCACATAAAAAATCGGGGCGGAACAACCTTTCCTTTATTATACGGGTGAATCTATTCATTTTCCGGTGGTGACAAGGTTCCAAAAAGTTAAAAACAATTATTCTTGTCTGTGGAATTTTAATGCTTTATTACCTTGACTTTAAAATCAACCGGGTCAATAAACAAGAATACAAGATTCCATCCACCAGGTTTGATGGTTTTTACTATAGCTTTGCTGATGTCAACAATTTCTAAAATAGGTCTTTGCGTAAATGTGAAAATTGTTTCGAATAAAACCTGTTTGACCTGGTGTTTATCATTCCCAACCTAATTCATATGGAACCTAGGAATAGTCGACCTACATTTATTATGTATTTATTAATATGCGTCCAGAGTTGTTTTATTCTATATTTTCATTGTTTCGGTTTCTAATTCGTGGATCCAATAATGATATTTAACACTACACACACAAATATTATATAACGTAAAAGCTTGTCATAATTCACTTGCTACCCACAAAATACATCATTTTTTTCTGAATAGAGGCTTGAGGTGTTTTAATGTCCAAACCTAGTGACCTTGACATTTACCTGATTTTCAAAATTTCTATAATTAGTATGGTATGTCTAGATTTCCTACACTAATACAACCTTGTATTGTTGAGCAACTGAGAGAAAACGTATAAAATAAATCCATAAATAGTTTCTATTCAGTGGTAGAAATATTACTACCAATTGTATGTAAAGTGGCTTAACATTTCGCCAAACATTAGAAAATAAAAGGCAAAGAACCAGTGGGAAATACTCGATGTAGAAAACAAGCCACACGCTCAATGAATCATACCAGCATGCATTTCAATACTTTCAGTATATTGATTTTAATATTCATATCAGTATTTCATTGTCGTACTTATATATCTGAATCTACTGAATGTAACACTTATAAGACATTTGAAATAAAACCTTTCCGGATGACGGCTCCGCATACATCTAATAACCGACCAGAGGATGATGCTTGCAGTTTTCAATGTAGTCAATAAGGTGGTCAATTAGATTGATCTCAAAAAGAACATCGAAAAATTAAGGATACGTGTAACTTTGACTGCATAAAATCAAAGCAGAACAAGAAAAAATGAAAAAATGTCAACAGGACAAATGCATTTTTCTGTTTAAAATTGAATAAGTCAAATGTCTGTTTGCGCATTTATTATGTACTAATTAACTTAGTATATGTTATACAATTTTATCTTTATCTAAGACTCTTTTCATTTTGTTGAAAGGCTGATTAAACTAATCAGATTAAACGTAAACACTAGACGCAGGGAATAGTTTAATTCTTAGTAGATATAACGATATAATCAACTCTTTCATTTCTTCTGGGAGGTTGTGATGATATATCAGCAGGGCAAAATAAAACCAAGAACAGATGCAAATATTTTGTGTATTCAAATGACCCCCCCCCCTACTCTGGTGTGTTGCCACCGTGTGATTTTGTTCTTCTGGTTGAAGGAGTATTTAGTTATCCCATTGGATAAAAATATACCATTCTCTTTCCATTCATCCCTTGATGCTGATCAGGTAAACGTAACAAAATAGTCCTATCTACCAGCATATGATCCCAGTTAACCATCTAGCTCTTCGGGTTTCATATCAGAGAATCCCTCTCATCCACCACAATATGTTTGGAATAGTGGGAGAATTTCCAGTTATATCTCCTCTATCTAATTACCAGGAGAACAAGCAAAACGCGCAATGAATTATTTTTTTTCTCCAATGGTTCACACATTCTCCCTTCTTTTTGGGGGGATGATTTCCTCGAAAACCCCTAGGGTATTAACAAGCTACACGCGATACTACGTCACAATGCAGATTATAGCGTAGACCATCTGTGACTTCTATTAGAATAGTATATAGTTATTTCAGACTTACATTTGCGTAGCTCTAAATAGACATGTGGATTATGCTTAAATAGACATGCATTTAAGACACAGGAGAAAAATAATCAAACATTACCTTGAGGCTATGACAAAGAAATCTCAATCCTCTGAATAAGATTCCTGAATAACAAAAATTCAATAATCCTACCCTGGGACTGAGATTTCTTTGTCATACCATTACCTTTGGGGTAGAATATTAATCACATGTTATAGACTAGACCTTTCCCATGGAACTTGTTGTCCAATTTATCTATGTGTTTTTAATCAAAGTAATCAATTGAAACACACTCTTTATCATAGGCTTCCAATAGAACTCTTTCGACACTGTGTTTGAATTTGAAACGAAATTTGTAACTCGAATGTAACACGTTAATATGGCAAATTATAACTTAAGACGTTCCTTTTTATGATAGTACAAATTAGGAAAACAACTTGACCACAACATAGTAAATTACTAGAGTGTGGCTAATTCAAAAGAAACGAACGGACATTTTCCAAAATTCGGTACTGGAAGCAGATATTTTCTCTGGTCAGATAAACATTTTAATTAGCTCTTATACATCTTTCCACAAACTGAAGTAGTCTATACTGGTTCTAAAGTTCATTTGGTGCATGCATTCCTTGAAAACATCATTTGTTCTTCACTTCATAAAATTCAAAATATGATTTGACTTCCCCGGATTAACAGTGTAACGCGTTAGGCTTGATGAAAATGGTCTGCTTTTAACAGATGGAAATATCCAATATTAGTACCAGCAAGCCTTAATTTGATCCTGAATCACTCTTTCAAGAAGAAGATTAAACGCATGGAACAACTCTATGATAAAGCCGTATAGACACTATTATTATTGGCTACGGTCTTTGTACACTTGTAGATTTCTCGCAATGGTTTGCAGAGTGATATCCTCACTGGCATATGTACTTACCGACAAAGCAATATCGGTTCAAATCAAGAAAAAACAATAGAGAAATACAGGTGTTATTTATTTTTGATGAAAAGTGAGCTTATTGATATTAACAAATATTGTGGAAAATATTACTGAAATTGATATTTTTGATACGCGTCTGGCATTTGGTGAACAGATGTTATGTTGAAGAGCATCTTTGTATAGCAAAACTCTGTGTGATTTTTTGAAAATAATATCTGAATGACGTTAATTATCTGAGATAAATTCTTCAATTACCGCTGAAATATTCAATAACGGTGGTCAAGCTCGCTTGTTATGTGACAGTAAAAGTATGTTGATTTTGCATCTGTTGATTATCATACAAGCATGTTCTTGTATAAGGTGTGGAGACATTGGGCGTTTTATGTCATAATCGAATGTAAAACGGCAAATAAATGGGATTTGTTCTGCAAGTTACAATGTCGTACTTCTCCATTTAACAGGATAATATTAACAAACTATAAATGACATTTTACTTATGCAGAAGTTGGGCACATGTTGTGTTTCAGTAAGGTAAGCTTTTATTTACATAATTATAGGCTGTTTTTGTTCAGTATAGTAATTTTTTTTATTATTATTATTGTTATTATTATTATAATTATTATTATTATTATTATTATTATTATTATTATTATTATTATTATTATTATTATCATCATCATCATCATCATCATTATTATTATTATTATTATTATTATTATTATTATTATTATTATTATTATTATTATTATTATTATTATTATTATTATTTTAATTTTGTTTCAAGTATGATGCAATTTCATCATTTTAATTTTGTTTTTAATTTTTAAATTATAGTCTGTTTTTTTCAGTATAGCTCTTATACATCTTTCAAATTGTGTCTTTAGACAGTAATACCACCATTTGTAGGATGTTTGTTTAGAGCAAATGGTCAGATAATGGCTACCATTCTGGCTCAACATCTAGACAATTTCGCCTTTGCGTTATTTTTGAATTATATTTGATAATTATTTCAATAACACTGGGTACGTGGTAGTTTTATCAGACGTCGGTGAGCGACTTATAACGACACTTCGTTCAATATTGTTTCGTTTCGTTTTGCTGTCTTTTGTTTTCATTTGGTTCCTTGTTAACAGGTGCCATTTCGATATTGTCGATTAAAATGATTATATATTTTTTCTACACTTTTTCTCGTCCCCAACTTACGAAAAATATTTTAGTTAAATTTTTTGTAGTATGCAAGATCACAAATCTGGGTCATTTACCAACTTACCATGATACATCAATCATTCAAGGTAAATTACGCAGCGATCATTTCACATACTCGTTTCGTGGCACAAAATGTGACCTATCACATTCGAAGATTTTCCATTCAACGACAAACTCTGTGATAAGGACAGGTTTTTCCAATTAAACCTAGGTACTCTCAATTGATATATTTATCTCAAGATAAGGGGGGGTTACATTTGAAACCAAGTTTTTTTTCCAGTTAATCCCGGTATCTCCAGTAACCCATATTAAATGGAGAAAAACTGGGATAACCGAAATTTTTATTCAAATATTTTTCTGTCAATAAAAACTGCGACCGGTTGTTTAATTTTGAAATGTCCAGAATTTCGGCTCATCCGATTTCGATAATTCGAGATTTAATATTTTTTATATGTA
>BROG01000100.1:1367500-1405000 GCA_030159075.1 Atrina japonica | reverse complement strand
GTGCGAGGAAGATGCTGCTAGGATTTGTGGTGACTTACGGAAGCTGACCGTAAATGGTGAGACAGAGAATGGCTATGTGAAAGTACTGCCATCGCCACGAGTATCTCCAGACATTTTCCATTCCGTTCCTGGTGTTGTGGTGACATCCGATTCTGAAGAAACATCTGGTATGTACATATTAAAAGTTGATACTTAGGAATACGTATACGCAGTCAGTATACTGACATCATAGAAATAGTATCACATATAAAAATGTTATACAACTTATGGAAATTTGGAACATCTCCGTTCTATTTTATTATATGGAAAGTGGTTTTGGTACAATTTTCCTGGATTTTATCAACTCTCATTCGATTGTAAATACTTTGATATGCACTTTTCTAAATTCACCATGATATTCACTGTTCTTGATTCATCATAATTAAGGGAAACTATCACGCTACCTATCACGAAACGTTTTATTACAACGAATAGTACGATAATTTTTATAAAGTAAGCAATAGCGATGTCGTAAGAATAACAGTATGTTTTTCAAGTATAACTCAGAAACTCGACCCAATTCAACTCAGGTAAATCGGCTTTGATCTTGTTATGTACTCAGGACCAAAATATAAGTGTTGGTTACAACGCACCACTTCATCTAAACATGTTCTGAACACTTGTTCAGGAACCATTGCTTGAACCGAAAAATGGTATTCTTCAGATCCATATTGATATACTCTGCTTCTTTCTTTTTCCGGTTTAGATTTTCTTTCCATCTTTCTGTAATATTCCTATTTGATATACCCAGTTTAACTATTTTACTCGGGCACTTATGAGGGGATAATTCTGAAAAAATGTTCTCTATTCACCATCCGTGAAGCGAATACTCTATAAATCATGTAGTGACATACATATACCATGTCCCTATAGACATGGAACACATCTTAAAATTAAGTATAATTTGTGTTTTTATTTAATTAGGAGAGCGTGGTTCAGGTAATTTGATATTTATTTGTTTGCTTACAATTTGGATTGACACACTGACTTTTTGCGAATGCATGTTTATAGATAGCCTTTCGTATCAATATGTCTATCGGTTAATGATATAAGTAATGATATAACAAAGCTGTGCCATTTTCGCTGACAAATGGGACGTTTGTGATATCAAATACATTTCTACAGTGCATACGACTGATTTCTGGCCTTGCACCATTTAACCGAATGATTCTCTCTAATCTGAAAATGTCCTCAATTTCATCTGATCTTGAAATTATATCATTTGATATCAAGGTCACCTAACATGTTCCCAGATGTGAGCCGTAATCTTGGTTTATATTTGACAGAAAAATAATGCTATGTTATGTAGTATTATGCCTATAATCGGTTTCATTTTGTGTTTCATTTTTTAGTAGAAATTAGTAATCAAATTACAAGTGCCATTTATAATTAACAATTTATAATGTGACACTCTTATGTTTGTCACTTGTAAACATCAGCAATATGTATTGCCCTATGCGGCCAGTTCATTTTGGAATATTATTTGCGCAAGGCTTAAGCTACCAACTAGTAAAATCAAATCACAAAGATATCAGCTTCCAATACATACGATTATCAGTATTCCTTCGTTTGATCACGGTATGAACAGCTTGTACCATATACTAAAGAAAAGGATTGGTTTTATAGTTTGATTCTTAGGATTGTTTTACTGAATGTTATATTATCCGTAGTAGTTTTTCAGCCATAATTCGAATAAAACAAATCATAGCTGTGTGTAGCTTACACCATTTATCCGCAAATCACCTGCTCTTACACAGACGAGTGCCATGCGATCAGATATCTCTGTTTTTTTAATGATCCATGAAAGAAAAGAAAATGGATTTCACTACTGTAGGAACATAGATTTGAATACAAAATACTTATGTAATGGACGTACGGCAGATAAATATGTTGATTATATTTTTAATAGCCAACATATGTAAATGTGAATCAAACTTTCAGACAGTATATCATCACCCCCTAAAAAAATTGTTTGGTGTTATCGTCCACAGTTCAGGTAATCCTTAATGGATTTCTCCGATTTCTCCATACATTACTGCATACGATTGTGCTTAAATACACTGCTGCTGTGTCATATCCACTCTTTTACTAATATTGGTACCATATATAGATGCATGCATTGCATTGCACACAGAATGTGACACCCTACTCTGATTTGTTTTGAGAGTGAAGTTTGCCTGCCATTATCATGTGTTGGATGTAAAACAAAATGATGGAAGACGCCTTTAAATTCTGTATTGGTATTTCAAGACCTCATAAAATAATGTCATGTGATAATTTATTTCAATTATATAATTTTAGACAATAATATATGGTATATAAGGGATTTCAGTTATATAATTTTAGACAATAATCTATTGTACATAAGGTATATATTCTTTATATCTCTATCTCTCCTTACCTATAGATTTCTGTATTGTCTCAGTTAACCTCATAACACAGGCCCGATTCTAAATCTAGCAGAAACATAACTATTTATTGAATGAAGAAACGATCACAAAAAACGTTCCTTTTTATATTTTCAACGCTTTTCGTTAAAAGGATAATGAAAGTAAAATCATTGCTATTTTGAAGAAAAACAATTATTGTATTTTTTTTTTGTCTTGTGACATCTTTACCTATATTTCAATAATGCTGTTTAGATTTTAGATTCGGTCGCGAACTCACAGTGTGATCGGTTGTTTCTTTCTTATCCACGATGTCTGATATGATCTTTGACCGTTCGACAATGACAACTATAACAACTGTGGCCAGGTAATGGTGGAAGCGAAATACGGTTACAATGTACAACGAATGAAATTTCCGACTTCCCGTAGCATAATTACAAACTTTCCCACAAAATTAACTAGTAAAAAGTAAAAACCGTGGTCCCGTGTCACACAAGGTGTCGGCACGTTAAAGATCCCTCACTGCTTAATGGCCGTTAGTGCCGAGCATAGGGCAAACTTTGAAGCCCTTCATTGGCATTTGGTGACGTCTCCATATGAGTGAAATATTCATGAGTGGGACGTTAAACAACAATAAACAAACAAACAAAACAAACAAACTTAGGTTCCAGATGGGGGTTCGAATCCGCACTAACCGGGGGTGAGGAACGCCACGGTTTAAAGCAATACGCTGCTAATCACTTGGCCACGAATACCACGCAGACGTGCTAATACCGAAGTTAAATGTATTGTATCTTTTATGTCATTGAGAGTGAAATGTGTATAGATATATTTTTATTTGAAAAATGGAAATTTGGGAATGGAAATGTGATGTGACATAATGATTGTACCAAATATAATAAACTCCATATAACCTGGCGAGGTGGAGTTTCGTGAAGCCTTTGTTTATCTGGGCGAGTTTAAAATTTAGGTGATAAAGGATAACATTAAAATTGCACTGTCTAGAGTAATTGTTCCTACTTGTCACCATGAATAAAATAGTATTCAGTGCGTAATAACATTCCACCTTATGTGGATCGGACAATAGCAACAATCAAACATTTCCACTTGTTGAGTAAAACCAATACTGTTTCTTGATCAAAGAAATCCACGGTAAGGAGATATAAGTATGTCGATACAGCATCGACATTTTCCTGTCATTTATTTAAAATCAATGTTTTGTATTTGATTAACATCGTATGTCTACACATATATCGAAAGGAATTCAATATACGAGTTCACATATTTTCCTTTCGTCCCATTTCTTTGGACGGTATGTCCGCTTAGGTTCGTATTGTCCCAGGTATAGAATACGATCACCTTCATTCGCAGTTAGTCTTTATATACATTATATACAGTTTTTAAGGCTTTTTCTTACAAGAATGTTTCACGAACTGATAAATGTCACAATGTTTACCTGCAATTTGAACTTGTCAGAATGTTTTTTAAAGTTTCTTATCCATACGCTTACGCGATACTTCGGTTTTAAAATTAATATCATATGCGCTTGGTACTTCAAATGAATGATTTCCACCCATTTAAAGGGCAATTCCAGGTACACAATTGTATGACTGACTGATAAACTTTTGACAAATACACTATATATGTGTGTAATTCTTTGATAATTTTTGTATTCAGACAGTTGGCAATCGAAGTGTTTAATATGACCTGAAAAACGTTTTTTTTTATATTTTATATTTCGTGCAAAATATGATGTTTTCCCCCTTAAAATACCGCGTATAGCCGACGGTGATACAAAATATATATTTTAGATACATGTTACACATGTTACGGCAAACACCTGAAAATATGTTTCATTTTACTCCTCAGTTAGCTATCCACAAATTAATGACGTCAATATGTGGACAGTAAGGAAACGTGTTGTTACGCTTCTCTGATTTAAGGCGGGCAACTATTCATCTTGAGGTTCATTGTACATATGCAGATTATAGTATATGTGGTTATTCAGTCGTTTATATCTATCGTGATTAATTTTCTGTGTCTCAAATCAGTAGTCGGTACAATATCAAGATGTCGGTATTGAGACTTGAACATTTCTGTTCACTAGTAAAGTGCCAGCATGGACATCTATTATTCTACTGTCGCACGAAAAGAAAATGTGTCTGGCAAACAATTAATCAATATCTTATTTCACTTTACCCACATTAGAAGTCTTTGGGAGTACATCTGTCTCTGTTGCTAATTCAAATACATCACATTACCTTGGAGAAGCGTTGTCAAACTTCATTTTTACCATTTGTTTAGCTGTCATATAACATTGCAATAACTGTTTCGCAAGCAAAATGTATGGCTTATTTTGCATTGAGCCTGTCAGCTTTGATGTTTCGAGGCTATTTATGTAATATTATATAGTTCTAAAAATATATTATAATCTAGTCGCAACATTACTGAAAGAACACTGATGCAGATTGATTTGTTGGGCCTTTTTTCAGAATATATACAGGTATTATATACTTTTTTTCGATAAGTACGTCCAAATTCCTTAAAATAGAACACATTTATACAAAATACACTAATATGAAAAAAGTCTTTCAAAGCTCTCGCTGAAAGATTGTGTGAATATATTAATAAGCAGAGGATTCCTGATGTTAGGTAAAATAGTCTGAACTGTGTCATTTAACTCCCCTTAAAGGGACATTAGCCTTTTTCAAATTAAAAGTATTTTGCTTTCTTACTGCTTCGATTTATATACAATAGCAAAAACGTGATATGTATAGGCATAAACATTCTTTATTATTTTTGCGAAAATGACTTAAGAAACCCAGTTTGCCAACTATTCACTTGCGTTGAACTAACTCTACTCTTTGTATATGCACACCGCTTTCTATCTGACTTTCTTTTCACAAAATGTATAGCAATATAAGATTGCGTATGCTAGTATATAGCTCTTGATAAAAGATGAAATATCCCTTTTTTGGAAAACACAGCTGATGCCCGTGTAAACTTTCCATGAAACAGTATTACTTAACATACGTCACAGTTTATTTTTTTGATAAATTAGCCATTTCATGAATTTCAGTTTCATATCCCAACTTATGTTTTACATAAGACAAATGAAGATTTGTATTGAATCCAGTTAAGAAACGGAAGATTCTTTTCAAACTGCAGCTGCCATTCTGCATTTTCTCATAACTGGCGATGTGCAAATTGTGAAAGAAGTCATATATCAACTTGTACGTAGCAATACAAAATCAATAGCGTGCTGCACGAACAAAATCACGTTGATTGTGTTCAAACGAGACCCTTTATGATATGTTGTGATTTAGTGTTGTACAGTGAATATATAGAAATATAAGATGAATAATCATGAAAGGTTACATACTACTGTTGCACATACTCTGCAATATTTTGTGACAAAATAGGTAGATTAATACCTCTTTGAAAACAATCTAAAATTCACGCCAAACTGAACTACTAAGGTCCACTGCTTTCCGTCATATTGTCTCTGTACTTTGTTTTCTGTGCGTACATTTTGAACATTTTAACAAAGGTGAAAAACCCAGTCATTGTATCATCAAGCTTGTTATATATCATCCTGACAGTTAAGGTGACAACATGTTGAGTTTCATGAGCCTTTTGCAGAAGGTCTTTAGATAGCATGGGGACCACAGTGGTTCATACGTCCTTTGCCCTATTTATTGAATCATATTAAATGGGTCGTATATGATACAAATTATTTCAATCACTGCCCTTCCAAAATTAAATTAGTAAATTGATTTAATTTGCAAATTTTGACAAGCATATATGTATTTACATATTTTCAGACTCGCAAACAGGAAAAGCAACAGCGACACAAAAAGGCCAGAATTTTTTATCCGTCCCGAAAAAAGTAAGTTATTATCTTAATATTCCGTCTGATCCATATATTATTGTCAAAAATTGCACAAAATAATCCTTCAGCAAACAACACCGATTCAAAGAGTTATACAAACTAGAAATTATTGACATTTGGTATGTTGGCGTTTTACTTTATACCACATAATTAAATAAATGTAGTTTACACATATTTTACATTAAGCTTATATGACCCAACCCGCGAAACATGCCATCTGGTTTGAAATTTTAATAAAAATATAGTTTTGACTTTGTATTTCAATCTTTATTAATTTTAATTAACTTTAACAACGGATTAGTTTTGTTTGATAAACACGACGATTAAAAGCGCATGTTATGAATTTTAATATGATCGACTGTTTTGTGAATAGTGTTTTACAATAATGATAGAGTTTCAAAATGGTAGATGACATTTCATTAAGAGAATGTCAGCCAGGATAATTATACGGTTTTAAAAAGGCTTAGTAAAAAGTTCATAGACATAAACCATGGTTCAATAGTATTGATGGACTGGGAACAGATACAGTATCCCGTTCTTTAAAAACGGGGTTCTTAATCGTATGGAATGAAAGTAGTTGATGTTTTTAGAATGATGATGATGATGATAATGATGATGGTGATGATGGTGATGATGTTGTTGATTTTTATGATGATGATGATGATGATGATGATGGTGATGACGACGATAATGATGATGATGATGATGGTGATGATGATGATGATGATGATGATGATGATGGTGATGATGATGATGATGATGATGATGATGATGATGATGACGACGATGACAATGCCGATGATAATGACGATGATTATTATTATTATTTCTAGTAGTAGTAGTAGTAGTAGTAGTAGTAGTAGTAGTAGTAGTAAAACTAATAGAACTGACTGCGGGAGACTGGAGTTTTATCGGGATTTCTATTTTCTATCAAAAGAAAATGGCTGTATGAATATGTTCAACGTCGTCTGCTCATACAAGGTAAATTTGGTTTTCAATGACCTTGCCTTATTTCCTACCCCACACAGGTAATAACAGACAGATGGATATAAATTGTCGCTAACTTTATTATTTTGTATATAACACGCAGATACACAGAAGAAGGCGCTCATTAAGTTTAACTAGCGGCTCAGAAGAAAGTGATTGTGAACCGTCTCCTCCTGTGTCAAGACGCGGGCGTAGAGCAGCAATTGTGGATACAAAGGTATATATATATATATATAAGATTTTCACCGTTCTTTGTATGAATATTGCACATGTGGTGATTATTTAGACGTAACATAGTAATATATATTGCAGTGATATCAAAATTACAATAGTCATATTTAATGTTTCCATTTGACCATCAGACTCAGGATTTGACCAGTATTTTTTTGGCCCATAAAACGATCTGTCAAGTTTAGTTTTACTGATATTTGAAGACGATTATGCCAATACAACTATGTTTATGATTCAATCATCGTGTATATATATTTGAGTGAAAATTCATAGGGGTTATCAATCCTTACTGTTCAGTCAAAGGGTATAAAAAGAGAGTGAAATATAATGTCAAACCAAAAAAATAAAAATATTCTAATTTTTGTTCCTAAATCCGACATTCCAAAGGCTGTTTTAGACACTCCAGTAAATGAAACATTATCACTGACATAACAGTTGTTATAGGAGTAAATTGAATGTTTTATTTGCTATCAAAATAATGTGTTTATTCGCCTCCCTCTCTCTCTGTCTCTGTCTCTCTGTCTGTCTCTCTCTGTCTCTCTGTCTGTCTCTCTGTCTGTCTCTGTCTCTCTCTGTCTTTCTCTCTCTCTCTCTCTCTCTCTCTCTCTCTCTCTCTCTCTCTCTCTCTCTCTCTCTCTCTCTCTCTCTCTCTCTCTCTCTCTCTCTCTCTCTCTCTCTCTCTCTCTCTCTCTCTCTCTCTCTCTCTCTCTCTCTCTCTCTCGTTATTACGTGAACATCTGGTTTACTTATAAGGTGTTTTGATTCCAAATAAGTTCTTCAAATGGGTTGATTAAGCCAAATCCGAAGGAGTGATTTCTTATCCGGAATGATGTTTACGATCGAAAATGTCCTGGAGTGCAAACAGATGAAAGCGTCTAATGTCTTTACTGCAAAGACATATGACAATTAACAGAAGACAATAATACTGATTATAGCACTGTTTTTCTTGTAAAAATAGTATTAACAAATGCACTGTCAAAATATATCTGACAAAAGCAGCATCTGTAAACAAAAAACAATGCAATCACAACCATTGCGATATGTGACGTAAGTCCCCTAGAGATGTGAATATGGCTGCATTATTCTCTCCTTGACGCCATATATTGTACACGTGACAATTCGAAATTAAATCGAACAACAGATACGTGACAATATTGATCCATACATCTTAGATGTATTAATTAGTGGGGATGAAAGTAAATCTACTCCATACATCTTAGATGCATTAATTAGTGAAGATGAAAGTAAATCTACTTTGCGTACGTTTTCCTACTTAAACGATGATAAACGCAAATGTTACCGGCTTGTTTTCATAGGTTATTTATTGATTTCCACAATAAAAAATACCTACAGTTGAACCATACAGTTAAAATAATTCTTTATTTGCAGCCATCCTTGCACTATTTCAATCGTTGAGGCTTTTATGCAATATAAAATAGTGTTCATGTCGATAAAATGTCTTTGAGCGTTTTGTTTATAACTACAGAGTGAATTTTAATATCTGCGAAAAATAGTTCGATCTTTGAACGGGAGTTTTTGATGGAAAAATAAAAATAAAAGGTTCTAGACGTCGCGTTAGTGTGTAATGTAGATAGATCTTTGGTAACGTGATATATTGTTTGAAAACTTCACTGTTTTATTACGGCTTATATTACGTGTTTTGTAGTTTTTGTTTCGTTAATCTCGATAACAATTTCTTGGTCGTCGAAATAAAGGCAACTAACCGCTTAATGCCTCCGGATCTCACATCTAAAATTTTGAATTGATCGTGGCCGTATACTGCTCACTTACTTTACTTACTTCTTTTCGGATTTACTCTACATACCTTTCCTCATTTTTTACCGACGCACTGAATATATAACAAACTATGGCCAACGTAAAATATATATTTTATATTTATCTAAGGCAGTCGTCACAAAATGTAGATTGTAATCAAATTGGAACCATAAGTACGGTTAAAGTCATTTAAACATCATTAACGTTAACATTGATAATAATGCAATATAGAATCAATTCTATTTCTGTAGCACTGTTACCATCGATTTTAGCAAGTTCTGTTACATTTGTCTGCAGTCGTCGTGTTTGTTTGTACAGCCTTCTATTAGGCATCTTCATTATCCAGAGTTACCACCCCTCGACGCAGGTATCGATTATCAATTGTGATGTCATTTGTTTGTGCGTAAAATGAGAAAAGTTATAAATTCTGACGTCATATCTTTGTGTAAAATGACGTTTTTTCTCACGTAAAGACATGACGTCACAATCAATACCTGCTGGCATGTGAGATAACCATGACTAAATAGAAGACCGAATAGTTGTTAACAGAGGAAATGATCGAAAAACAGCGAAACATTATAAATGCTCCTCAACTTTCAACCCCCGTTTTAAAATTAATATGTAAAAGCGCATATTTAATGAATTCTCGAAACGTTTAAAAATTGCATACATTACAGCAATGAAAATATGTTTGTTATGATTCCTGTCTTCACACTAGTGTTTGAAATATACATAATGTGGTTATTTCATTTTATAGAATTTCGGAGACGTTTCTCCTACGAACCTTTCACCGGAGGTGTCTCCATGCAATTCGTGTGACGAGGGTGAGGGCGCCAGGTAATTTTTATTTCGATACTATCTTTAATTTTCATCTTATTCTGATTCAGCACATAATTTAATCACATCTTATTTTCTATAATATTCTATAAACGAAGCATCACTGTAAATATGTACAAATACTAAAGCATGTATCACTGTATGTGTACGAGAAAAAAAAACTTTACATATCACCTGGTGATATATATGTTCGTAAGATAGACGTGACATTGGATTATTTTTTATCATAATTGATTTACCCGTCTGTAACAGGGTGCAGCTACATTGTTTTACATATTGAGACTTGTTTAGTATGATTTTTTTAATGGTCAATGACAATAATAATGACAATAATAATGACAAAATAAGCATCCGAAATATAAGAATAAAGATATCTTAGTTCGCTTTAGAGTATTTCACATACATGTTTATTAGGAGGGATATCTCTATTGCAAACATCATTTGTCTTTCAGTAACATTGCAGAACGACTCAGACGAAGGCGAAGTTCTGTTGAACTAGCCATGAACATTTACCCCGGTGATCTGTTAGTTCAGGAGCATCATAAAAAATTGCTGAAACGGAATACAGTAGCGGATTTCCATGTCCTTAGAAATAACAATTCTACCTCCAACATAAATAGTGATGGTAAATATCATGATTGTAATCACAATTTATCTTTCTTCTTTTTTCAAATTACTACCTGTTCTTCGATAAAAATAATCTGTATTTCATCTTTGTTTGACTCATTTCAAATATTACTTATCATGTTTTTCAGACTCAAAGAAAGGGAGACAATCATTTTCACTTCTGAAACTCGTAAGTATGATGCACTAATACCGAAATGTATACGCATACTGTAGTTGAAAAATTAATCAATAAAGTGTAACCTGTATTAAGCGGTTACCCAAGAGAAATCATGGAAGTGACCACTTGGTTGAGGGTCTCGCAATTCTTAAGTTATAATGTTTGCAAGCATGTATATTCAACTTCATATTTCCCAATATATTGATACATGTCAAGGTATTTTAAACATATAGAGTGACCAAGATGTATATATTAGCATGAATATATTTGTGTCACAAGTGATCGGTACATCGAAATTGGAATTGACAAGTAATTGGGTCGACTTGGTAACTTTGAACGTTAAAGGGTTGACCACTGACCACGTTAGGAATGTGACTGCTAATTTGGGTATAATGATATACGGTTATGAAATGGGAGGAATTAAAAAGACTAAGGAAGGGACTGCTTAATAAAGGTGACCGGATGAAGAGGCTAGACTCGTTATATATAAACATTACGGAAATCAATTTTTTAACCGCCAGAAGATTCAGATATATATATATATATATATATATATATATATATATATATATATATATATATATATATATATATATATATATATATATATTGATTTTGTCTATCATGGTACTCCAGAAGTACCTTTTTGCACTAATCTGTGGTCTCCTTTATATTAAGTAGTACCAATAAGAAATTGTTTTCGTTGAATGATGTATTAATTTACTGTGCTGGCCGACTTATCATCAGCCGTCCCATTACATACCGATATAAGTTACAATGAAAAAGAATGATGATATAGTTGCAATTGAATGATGAATATTACCGTCTGTGTGTCATTGAAGATGAAGTCTCGAAGTAAAGAGGCAGTAAATAAACTGGAGGACGTGCTTGCAAGCATGAAGCCTTCGGAGTTCAAGGACAATCATTTAGCAGCTTATAAGGTAATTTACGATTGTATTAGTAGTAGTAGAAGTAGTAGTAGTAGTAGTAGTATTAGTAGTAGTAGTAGTAGTATTAGTAGTAGTAGCAGTAGCAGCAGTAGTAGTAGTAGTAGTAGGTAGTAGTAGTAGTAGTAGTAGTAGTAGTAGTAGTAGTATTAGTAGTAGTAGTAGTAGTAGTAGTAGTAGCAATAGTAGTAGTAGTAGTAGTAGTAGTAGTAGTAGTAGTAGTAGTAGTAGTAGTAGTAGTAGTAGTAGTAGTAGTATAGTAGTAGTAGTAGTAGTAGTAGTAGTAGTAGTAGTAGTAGTAGTAGTAGTAGTAGTAGTAGTAGTAGTAGTAGTAGTAGTAGTAGTAGTAGTAGTAGTAGTAGTAGTAGTAGTAGTAGTAGTAGCAATTGTAGTAGTAGTAGTAGTAGTAGTGTCTCCGTGTGCATGCAACTGTATGTGTGAGTGTCTGTGTATATATGTGTGTCAGTGTCACAACCTGCATTTTCATTACTATGGTATAATTAGATGTCAAGCATTGCCTCATTATGAGGTCATAATCGAATGACATCATACATTCACAGTGAGAATTACGTGTAATATATCTGGCGATAGGTCAATTATACCCATTGTTTAACATTTATCAAAATGTACATACATTTGAACATAGTCTTAATTCAAACTTCAAATATGTAAACTTGTGAAATTATTAAAATGTATTTCTTTGTCCAAATGTATAAGAATGCACACAGATCATCAGGTTATGTATCAACATTTTGAAAAAAAGTAATCTTAAGGAGTTTAAGTGTTCTATGCAAGTGATATAACAAATATTGTATGTCTAAATCGCTTTTGTCATCCACCACATAATGCTTATCATTTTTGTTTTGGTGAGATTATTCGTTTATTCAAAACAGTAACAGATCAAATACACTCATGGCAAAATTTTTTTGTTTCCGTTCTTTACCCTAAATGTAAATTAAAGGCAAATAAGTGGAGTTTGTTTTCAAACAGAAAAGGTCATAGAGACTTTAGTCATAAATATACTGTTTAAGTTGTATTTGAAATATTTTCAGAATTTGCACTGGTCAGACTTAATTGCTAGTACAGATAAACCAACAGAACAAGCAATGTTATCAGAAACAGAGCGAAAAAGAAGGGAAGCAGTATGGGAGCTTTTTAAAAGTGAATGTGTCTTTCTAATTGACCATTTAATGGTTTTGAAACACGTGAGTTGCAGAAATACGTCTTATGAAGTAGAACATTGAGAAAAAAAAAGATAGAAATTGTGTAGAATCTTCCAAATGTCGCAAAACTTTAAGTTTATGTTTGTGAATTAGATGCATTCAGTGGTAAATAAGTTTACTAATAGAATATTCTAGTACACAGTACAACATGTATTAAATAGGATACTATCAATATATATATTTTTCTACTTCTACTTATATATATATAAATACCAGTCCGGAAGTAATACTGCCCCCATTTCATCCGTACCTACTGTTATAAGGAACCGTGACAGAAAATAACAATTCGATGAAGGTATTTTTACATATTTGTTGTCACATTATGATATTTCAGTGTTTTATGGAGCCTTTGAAAAAGGTACAAGTCGAAGGCCATCTTATGTATGCTGAACCTCAGGACTTATTTGGAAATTTGGATGAATTATGTTACGTAAGTATTGACTGGACATAGTCAGAATGACAATTTCACAGCATACACCAGTTCATTCAGAAAACATGAACATTATTGATCATTGTTTTTGCAAAGACAATCAGTGAAACCCTAGTGACACAGGATTTACTGGTTGTCATCTTATCCGGTGTTCTTAGTTCTCACAAGTACGCTTTACGCTTCCTTTAAGAGAATAAGATCACATTTACGGGTCACAGCAATTGTTACCTGCGTGTTGTACATGTGCCTGTTGCGTTTTCGTTTTAGTAATAAAAACAAACCATACGTCATGTTAATGCGACTCCTTCATGGCAAGTTGTTTTATTGTAAAACTGACTTTGTTACGATGGCAATAAGTATAACATGCTAACCAGTAGTGGAAATTCCCTGGTGACCCGTGTAATACTTTTGTTACCCCTACCTCCCTTTTTCATGGAAATACGTGCACATTGATGAGCTTCCAGAAACTGTACGATGTAATTTTAAATCATTCATTTATCTACATGTGTTTAATTTTGGGGGCATGATACCAAATTGAGGCATTGGATACTTCTCAAAAGAATCATTTGCATAAAAATGTAGACAATTATTTTTGTTTGCAAAATGAGGCATGGGAATTAACCGAACTTTTATTTTGATATTTTATCATTAATAGGTGAGTTATACATTTTGTAAAGATTTCATAGCAGCCCTTCTGAAAGCCATGAGTTCAACAGAATTCGGTTCTACCAGGGTACTGCTAAAAGCTTTTGAAAGAGTGAGTATTGCTGGTTAGATAGTACATAAATTGTATAGCAATGTATATGTTTAAAATGTATTGCTCAAAGATATTTCATATTTCACTGCATAAAGAATTTTATTTTCAAATATACATATTGTATTTTGAAAGTATTTTACTTTGTAGTAAGCGCATCATTGATACGTTTTCAAAATCACTACTTCAAACATATACGATGCAGGCTTTATACTCCTCCTTATGCAGATTGTATACTATTTCCGTATCATTATACCAGCCTATAATGACCTGTAGGCTTCAGAAGGTCAAATAACTTGCTTTATGTTATTACAATGTGTGAACAATTGACATTTTGCGAAAGAACTGACACACCTTTTGGCAGACTTCCATTATGAAATTACAGTGAAATGGACCGTCAAATATGCTTGTGGTTACAACGTTAAAATGCACTACGAGAGCTAACGCAGCAGCCATTTGGCGATAGGTCAATTATTGGTACTGAATATTGATACGTTTTCAATATAATTTCAGTTTTCGATGCATTCCAAGGACGGTGACGTCTATCACACATACTGCCTTAACTACACTAACGCATTAACATATCTTGATCAATTGCGCAGGAAAGACGATTTTGCCGAGTTTGAAAAGGTGGGAATTTGCTATTTTAATCATTATATTTTATGTGCATGTTTTGTTTCAAAACTAATAAAGACACAAACCAGGAAAAGTAAAACATATAAAATTGTTAAAGGGTATACTTGATGTCCAGAATTCAAACCTACCATTTTAAAGTGTTGGAACAACTCTTTTATTTCCATTTGGTTTTTTTAAATGCATTTAATTTTCTGACGCGGTCCATACAGGTTTTAAATCACTGAACTCAATACCCGTCACCATGTGTACCTTATAAAATATATATTATAAAATTGAAGGCATATGGGAAACAATAAATATTAAAATATTCATTTTTACAATAGGTACTCTTGGACATATTTGGGAACCTGTTTAGATTTGTTATTTAGCTTTGTAAGGTACCACTTTTTTCGGGTATATATCTTCATATCAAATACGAACCCAAAGTTATACTGACAGATTGTCTGGAGCATTTGTTTTGGTATCTTTGGCAAAACCTATAACTGTTATCGTTGATCATATCCATATCATTTGCATTACTCATGTATCATCAACTAATCATACACCTTCGTGTCTTATTTTGAAGTGGTGTGAACAAGACAATCGTTGCAACCGATTACAGTTGACAGATCTTTTAGTTGCGCCGATGCAACATTGCACAAAACTTCCCCTTTTGTTGGGCAACATACGGAAATATACGGAGAGTGACGAAGAAATACAGCAATTGACAGAATCTATAGAACGCGTGGAGTTATCGCTTCGTATGTGGCATTAGTCTATGTCTTAAATGTTAACATTATAAGCAAAATACTACTGTATTGATGAAATACAAACTAGAAACAATAAATCATTGATAACGTTTGAAATATAATCGATATAGGAATGTTTAACATGTCATACATATATTGCCTAGAATAAATGAAATTCGTCAACGATTGATATTTCTTCCAACCAATGTTTTCTCGTCCATTATTAACATTCGATTTTTTTGGACACTATATCAAGATTTTTTCAACAAGGTGTTTTTAAGAACTTTCTATTTGTATGCAACATTTAGATTGTATTTGAAACTTTGGATACAAAAAAGAAAATCCGTTTGACAAGTTGCATGTCTTTAAAACTTGATTTTTATATCAACAATGGTTGCACATGTTTGTATTAACTGATTGGAATTTTGAATTCCTTGCTTGTCTCTATGAACGACATATGGTTTCCGATGATAATTGTCTTCTTCAGAATTAATTACAAGATTATATTCTGATACATTTTCAGAGAGCATGGAGGACAAAATGAAGTGGGTAAAGAATTATGAGCGTGTCATGGAAATACAAAGGCAGTTGTCTTGGCCTCCAGTTACAGAGCTGGATTCCAGAGCTTTCATTCCAGAAGTATGTTCCAGAATGTCAGATTTATATTATAGAAAATGAGATATCGATTTTCATTGTGTGTTAGATTCAACACAAAACGATGGTGTTGCGTTTTGGTCATGTTCAACAGTTAGCCTGCGTATGGGATTATAATGGCGCGCTATCTAACAGCATAGTTTGTGACCAATTACCGTAACTTAATAAGTATAAAAGGAGATAAATGATACTGACAAATGCTTCCTGATCTTTATACACTTGTAATGAATGTTGTCGCGGTATTTCAATATACTGTCAATATACATCGAAGGTGTTATAAGTGATGGCAAGGATTTGATAACATCAATTTTCCTTCATATTTCCTATAACGTGTATAACACGTATTTTGCATAAATCACTGAAAGGGATGAGTTGACTTACTATCACGTATGTCAGAAAACAAATGACCTGATGTTTTTTTTTTCTCGGTGCCTATGTTACATACTTTTTGCCGTCTTTAAAACCTGTAACACTAGCAACAGAAATTAAATGTGTTTTACTACATCTCTGCACATTTACCCAGAATGCAGTGTATTCTTTGCAAATGACGACTTCTAAAACATTAATTTCATGGCTAAATGAACATTGATCGCATCCATTGTGATTGCAAATTACTATTTAAATTTTCCGTCCAACAATAAAATCATTAGCAAAAGTGTAATATTAGCAACATATTTCCTCTTTATATCATGTAACATAAGCATGGACGGAATTAATTCCGCGAGGCATATTCCGTCCATGTAACACTAGCACTCGTGAAATCTGAAATATTTGGTGTAATATATATATATATATATATATATATATATATATATATATATATATATATATATATATATATATATATATATATATATATATATATATATATATATGTGTGTGTGTGTGTGTGTGTGTGTGTGTGTGCGTGCGTGCGTGCGTGCGTGTATGCATGCGTGTGTGTGAGTGTGAGTGTGTGTGTATTAATGTGTAATGCATTGATGACGAATACTTTTTGAGTGCACCTTCAAACATGGGCAAAATCAGCGAGTGTTTTGTTTTCAATTCGAAGTAAATACACATATATTTGCAACAAATGTTGAATTCCAGAATCGAACTTGTGTCTCCTTGATTTTTTTAAAAACTGTAACTGATCTTATCTGTATTTCAGTATCTTAAGGCTACGTTACTAAAACAACCCTGTGAGAGGCTTCTGACGTGTCCAAAAAGACAACTTCTCCACGAAGGACAACTTACTCTCGTTGGTGAGATTATATCACTGTGTGATGGTCACATGTCCAATTCATATTGGTTGACTTAATTATAAAATTAATCTAAATAAGATATATTCCAAATCCCCTAGACCCGAAGAACACTATGAGAAAGTGTCCCGAAATGAGGTACCCCCACTTTGTGATATAAACGATTTGTGCCAATTTCAAAGGTCCTCCCATGCTCTACTAGACTATGACTTTTCTATGATAAATATGATAAATAGTCTCAGAGTATAAAGTATTTACACAATTATAAATGCTATTCAAAAGTTCAATAAACCTTTTTGTTAACAATTATATTTATCAAAATAAAAAAAATATATATTTACCACTTACATATTTGGTTATCGTAGGTAGCTTGCGAACGGCTAAAGGGCATCTTCCGCGCTACCCAAACGGATTTATTAGATATTAACAGAGGTGCAGTGGCTCAACATCAACATATTCTTCACTGTTTATAGTACACGACATTGTTAAAAGCACACCGAGTACAAGAATTTAAATATTGAGCATTTCAAAGTATATCAAGGTTGAAAGTACTTTGACAACACACATAGACTGATGTTTTAACTGATAAGTCCATTGTTGTAAACTGTCAATGTTCTATACTAGATTGAACATGCATGCCTACCTGATAACATGATCAATATATCTACAATTGTGAATATAGAATCATACAGAGGACTTAAGAAACGATGCACAATAACTGCACTCTATTATGACCTAATTAGATCAACAAAAGTACAGTTTAGCTTAACAACCAGAGTTTAAGATGTCGGCAACATATTGTTCATTAATGGCACAGTAATATCAAGTAAATATATAAAAAATTCAGATACCAAAGTATTAATCAATAGAATGTCCAGGACATAGATACAAATCCGTTAAAAATGGACAAACACGGACCTCTGGAAACCAAGAGGTGGGATCAGGTGCCATGGAGGAGTAAGCATCCCCTGTCGACCGGTCACACCCGCCGTGAGTCCACAAACAAGTCCAATGAAACAAGTGAGGAGTCTTTCCTCGTCACAATTGGTACAGACGTCTCAACAACCGCCAACGAAAAGGCAACTCAACATTTCACTTAGTGAAACAGAGTAGTCGCAAACAACACTATTATACCGACCGTGAAATTTGTGGAACGTTGACTTAAACGCGGTTTTCGATATCCCTGTGTCAATAATTTGTCAGTGAGTAGTCAAATAAGTAAAACAAAGTTTTTTTATCAGATAAAATTAGGGTTTTAGTTTATGTGGATTACTGATAAAACTAAATTTGACTTGTAGAAAACTATGTTATACTGAGAAAAATCAGGTTTATATCATTAATATAATTTTGGCGTGCCATATTCATGTTCAAATTACATATGATTTGCACGCATGCTCATATAAATAATATCGTTTTGTCGACACCAGATAATGACCGTGTCGACAGAATGTCGATTTTATGGAAAGATTACAAGGTAAATTCAGTTTTGATGAGTTTCCTTCTTGTTGATAGTTCCCATAGTGTATTTTTGACTTGATTTAAAAGCAACTAATATTTGAAGCAGTTATACTCCTAATCGTTGCTGTTTCTTCTAATAGTATCGCTATTCCACTTCCACAGAAATTCAAGCTATTGGAATTTCCATAGATATTTACTTTGAAAACACGTTTACAGGGGACACTTACTCTTCCATGGCACCTAATCCCACCTCTTGGATTTCCAGAGGTCCGTGTTTGTCCATTTTGCCGGATTTGTATCTGTATCCTGGTCATCTTAAAGATTTATACTTTGGTATCTGAGATGTTTTATATTTATACTATTTTCATGGAATGACGACTATCTAACATTTCTTATTTCAGAATCTGCCAAAACTACAGATGTTCATCTATTTCTTTTTGATGATATATTGCTCATTACTAAAGTCAAGAAAACATCGCGGAAGGTATTACGTCTTTACTTAACCCTTCAGCCCTTGAATAATTAACTGTTATGTTCGTTTCTATCATTTAAATCCAGTCTATTATGATCTGTAGGGTAGAAAGGGTTAACTATTGCATGGTTTATTCTCATGTATTGTCATGAAAACACAACACTTAATACTGAAAATATATCTCCTTTATTTTAATCACTGACGATATCAATCAAAAAGAAGCTTATTTTAAATTTTGGTGATTTCATACCTTTAGAGACTGGTATTTGTCCGAATTCAATATGTTTGACAATGCTCTATGTTAGATACCTTGCCGTTTACCTATGTTATATAATTTTTTTTTCTTTAAACTTATTTATGTTAAAAATCTATTAATGTATTTTAAATATTTTTTTCCAGAAACAGTCAGGTAATGTTGAAACAAAACAACCGACCAGTTCAGTTGATAAAGCGTCATACGTAGTGCACAAACAACCAATCGCTTTGGATCGGCTCAGCATACATGACATTAGCCAGTCTGAAGCAGCAGGTATAGCATGATGATATTGTATATTTGGATGGACTTTGATGCAAATATTTTTATAATATATCTAAAGATCCGGTTTGGGGCTTTTCATTCTGCCTGTTACTCTGTCTCTGTGTGGACAGCTACAATACATTGTATTGTGATATCAAACCCAATCGGATCTCTGAATTTGCAGACGAATAACAATCATTTGAAATATGATTCTTTACAAGTGATCAAGTTATAAACTCAAATGTTGATAAATATTAATTAATATTTATTGTAATGGGTTCGACACACTTATAAGTGTGAGTGTGCTCATCCGTATGTCAGCTTGTCGATTCTATTAGAATAAGGCCATGTTAAGGGACGTTTGCATTTAAATAGCATACCATGTAATTTACCTAGCCGACTTATATGTATTGATATGATATGCGAGGTCAGGGGCCGGAACCATAAAACCTGAGAATTGACTCAATTCTGATAATATTCTTAACTGGCCTTGCTCAGCCAATCAAGTTTTGGAAAAAGCAAAAGGAGAATATTTAGACTTAAGTTATTCGTGTATTTTATCGTACCATGCCCAGTAATTGTTTTATTGTAAAATACACTTATATGCGTCATATTCAAATGTATAATATTCTGTCCGGGTGGACAAAATTTCACTCTGTAGCTTTTTGCCGAATACTAATACACATAGGTTCCACTAGCGTTAATATCTAGGTTTACACATTGCTGTGTGTACAACATAACATTTTGTAACGCGCATTACTCTTTCGTTTACTCATAACTAAATTGAATTCGATAGGAGTGTTGAATCGCCTGTACTAATTGCGATGAGGATTTGCTCCTAACTTATGTCGTTTCAATTTCGCAGTGGACTTGCAATATGGCGAACAACAGGGGATGCTTACTCCTTCATGGCAGCTGATCCGGACTCTGGATTCCCAGAGGTCCGCGTTTGTACAGTATTCACCAGCTTTATATGTGTATCCTCGACATTATGACAAATTATACTTTTGTTTTTGAGATTTAATAAGCTATGGAATACAGTATAATTAACGATATTCACGCCATTCACACATGTTTTCATAACATTCCTTTTTCATTAAATTTTAGCAAATAATTTGAAGTGTGCTTTTATAATCGTCCAAATAAGCCGTTACCAGCAAATCATTGGTGTATATACAATACAGTGTCCGACGGACGTTGCCAAGGTAAGGTTTTAGTAAACCCACATCAACTAGATTTAACTGGGGAGAAGTAGATTTAACTGTAGAAGAACTGAGTTTAACTTTAGAAAAACTAGGTACAACTGATAAACTAGGTTTAACTCATTAACGTGAATTTGGTGTGTGTGTATGTGTGTGTGTGTGTGTGTGTGTGTGTGTGTGTGTATGTGTGTGTATACATATATAAATATATATATATATATATATATATATATATATATATATATATATATATTGCTATATTCGGTGTGGTAGAATATAAACATTGGGCATTTAAAGGCAATGTTGAATAGGCTTAATGTACGAGGGAATTTGACTTTTCGAAACATAATCATTGCACTATTTTGTCAGTTTGTGTAACTTTGATCGATTAAAATGTATCTTTACCTTGTCAATTACAACTTTACAGTGTCTCTAAGAATTTGTGCTCAAGGATGTTATTATAAATATTCTACTCACATTTTAATTTACATTTTTCTCATAAATTCTGTAATTAAAATCGACCATTCACAGGATTTGTTGTGAGATCAATGCTGTAATTGTTTGATACATCGGAATTAAATTGGTATTCATTGTTCAATGAGCATGAGTTGAAAGACAATCGAATCATGCTAGTTGATTTTGAATTCTAAACACCTGACTTCCTATTGATGTACGAACTATTTTCAAACAATGTGATATGGGATTGGCATAGTTTCATTTCGTCTGTTAAATCTAAGATTAAGTAACAGTGATTATTGATTCGATGGAAGAGTATGAAATTAATTTTCGTTGTCAATTTGCAGAGCTCGTGGTTGGAGAAACTCCGAGAAGCAAAGGGTCAGTTTAGCACCGATATGTGTAACAGAAATGACGTATTCAAAGAAAATAAAGCACCAAGTGAAAAAGCCAGAACGCCCACTGAAAATATACCGCAATTACAATCGCCTATTCCTTTGTTTGATAGACAAACAAGTCTTAACAATAATAATAGTATAACATTAGAAGACATGCATTCAAAGTCTGACTCCACCGATTCTGTGTACATTTGATTATACAGTGTGATTGACGATATAGTGAAAATGTTGAACATTATACTGTCAACAAAAGCAAGATGTCCATGACTGATTTGCAAAAGAGGTATTGATATGTCATTGTTATTGCAGTGAATGACTTTTAAGGATTTGTTCGTTGCAATAATGTTCTGTTATCAACTGAAAGGGTGTTAAATCGGAAAGCAAATGGCAAGTTATGAAACATCGTTCACAAACTGATTCTGTGTGAGAAAACTGGAGCTTTCAGGACACAGGGTGATATGCCGACATTGTTTACCAGACCCCGTGTTACTTTTGTTGTTGGTATCCTTTTTTATGTTGTATATCTTAAAAATGACAGCAATATTGCAAGTTAAGAAATCGATATTTTTGGATCGGCTCAGCATACATGACATTAGCCAGTCTGAAGCAGCAGGTATAGCATGATGATATTGTATATTTGGATGGACTTTGATGCAAATATTTTTATAATATATCTAAAGATCCGAGAAGCAAAGGGTCAGTTTAGCACCGATATGTGTAACAGAAATGACGTATTCAAAGAAAATAAAGCACCAAGTGAAAAAGCCAGAACGCCCACTGAAAATATACCGCAATTACAATCGCCTATTCCTTTGTTTGATAGACAAACAAGTCTTAACAATAATAATAGTATAACATTAGAAGACATGCATTCAAAGTCTGACTCCACCGATTCTGTGTACATTTGATTATACAGTGTGATTGACGATATAGTGAAAATGTTTAACGTTATACTGTCAACAAAAGCAAGATGTCCATGACTGATTTGCAAAAGAGGAATTGATATGTCATTGTTATTGCAGTGAATGACTTTTAAGGATTTGTTCGTTGCAATAATGTTCTGTTATCAACTAAAAGGGTGTTGAATTGGAAAGCAAATGGCAAGTTATGAAACATCGTTCACAAACTGATTCTGTGTGAGAAAACTGGAGCTTTCAGGACACAGGGTGATATGCCGACATTGTTTACCAGACCCCGTGTTACTTTTGTTGTTGGTATCCTTTTTTATGTTGTATATCTTATAAATGACAGCAATATTGCAAGTTAAGAAATCGATATTAAAGGAAACTAAAACTAGTTAAATGAATTATACTCAAAACAGAAAAATGATTAATCAACATTTAAGTACGTTGTATTTTATCTTTACATGTGAAGAACAAAACCAAACCGAATATTTCCGCACGATGAAAATACATTAAAAGTCATTAATATGTGTACAACACACAATCACATGCGAACAAACAATCAATTATTGAGAGAGAGAGAGAGAGAGAGAGAGAGAGAGAGAGAGAGAGAGAGAGAGAGAGAGAGAGTGTGTTTTGCTTATGAATTTTCAGTTATACTGAGAGGAGAGAGAGTGTGTGTTTTGCTTATGAATTTTCAGTTATACTTTAAAATGTGATATAATCTTGCAGACTTTAAAAGCCTTTGTATTTCGATTCCTAGTTTCTATTTACGAAATCTTAGTTTAGTTTTAACAGTCATTTTATTTTGAAGTTCAGTATACTGTTTGATATTAGATGGTATATAAATAAAATAAATGTTTTGATACGATTAAACTTAACCATAGTATTACAGAATGGTATTTGTGATACGAAGCAAGTAAATTTGATCAAAATAATGATAATCAAGATACAACTGTCTCACTGCTATTATTTTGTTCATGTATGATCTTTGGTTTCTTTCGGAATGGTATATGTGAAATTCATTTGTGATTTATTTTAGTTATATTGTAAACCTCAAAATTCATATCAGTAACGTAGAAATGTTTTGAAAAGTATTATATATGCTGGTAGCCATTCAAAAGAAACTAACTTTACTCTCACAAGTATATGGTTATGTTTGTACGTATGTACATATCTCAATACATACATTATAAATCAATAGAAGATTATACACCCGTGATACGCTCATGGGTATAGTCTTCAGAAATCCAAAGATAACTAGTGTCATTGTTATAATCGAGGTCAACATTATGAACTCATACATTTGGCAATATCATTGTCAGCATTATCATCGTCGTGATCAACATCGTTATCGGTATCATCTCCATTATGAATAACATTGTATTGTTACTGACGCTTTCTTCAATATCTTCCAGACCGACTAAATATCGTTTCGGATGTTGTTTGGTGTACGAAATAATGATTACGACATCTGGTGCAAGTCGTATTTGAGATATGTTGTAAAAATCCGTTCGGAAGTGAAGATTACTATTGTGATACAAGTGCTATTATTGTAAGTGATTATTCCTGGTTTGTAAATATAGATATATTTATGTAAACTGTTGAATTTGACAATTAAAATTTGAAGACAAAATATATGTGCGGTTGGTCATTATCTGCAACGGGTGTGGAATGCTAGCGAATGATGCTGACTCCTTCCGGACACCTGACCCTATCCCGTTTGGGATTCGCAATCGTTTTTCATGCTCTAATTGACTTGAACTTTGGTTCTTCATGTTTACTTGATATAATGGAATCCTGTCGTATTTTGACTCACTATTCGGAAAAATTTGCAATTGTCTGCACCGTTACAGCAAGGTTTATTTTCAATTCTTTTAGTATATTTCCGATACAACAATCATTAAGTGCACATGGCAATGCTATATGCTCTAGTTTAATACCACAACAATTCACATATCAAAATCGTGCCTATCTATCATTTTTTTTCTGCCGAAAATTTGACCATGATTCAAAATAAAATAAAATTATTATTACAAAAAGAACAATTGACATATTGAGCATTATCAAAATATCCCAACATATGTTTATAAACAATACAATTACATTACTAAACGTTTCCATGTTAGTCCAGTACCCACCATCTTTCTATATTGTATCCCGGATGTCATGATTTATAGTATTTTGGCATAAGTACATTTGATTTTGAAATAATTTTTAGGAATGTTTTGGCATCTATTCAGTAGTGGTAAATCATGATATCCACGAATATAGGACACGGCATATCAAGAGCGACACCAGTAAGAAATAATGTACATATGTGTGGACAAATGCGGACCATATCAAGACAAAGGTTTAAACTGAAAGATCAGTATTTACAACTAAAGAGTTACACCTACGGGAGATAACTTCTAGACAAAATTGAACATTAACGAACAATAACTTCAGCTTTCCATAAATTTAGATATCAGTTTAAAAAAGACGGCTTCGTTGTCGTCCTGAAGGTTTTTAATATAAATACTAAGCCACCCCATAAATATTTTACAAACTATGAATAAATATTTTAAATACTTTACAGTAGTTTAAGACGAAGGAATTGCACTTTTGTGACTACTGAAACTACGAGAAGTACATTTAACCAATTTTCCATCTAAATTAGGAGATTTATCTATTTACTTAAATTAAAAAATGTATTTACTTTTATAGTGTAAACAAATAATAGTTGATATAGACGAATACACGTATTATATTAAAGGCGTATTGGATCGATATTTTATTTCATACATGTGTAATAATACAGATATAATACAGAGTTAACTACACCCGTGGAATACACAACACCGTATTCCGCTGCAGTTAAAGACGGAATTTCCGCTTTTCTAAATGGGATTCAAGTCATCCAAAATATTTTATGTTGTCTTTAAAAGCGGGATTATTTTTAATTTTGTAAAACTTATAAGTAAAGAAGAGGCATGTAAGCTACAAAATCACACAAATGTTTCTACGCGAATCATCAGACTGCACCTGGTCGTTGTAGCGGATGGAATGAACTTATCTACGCTTTCGTTGAATTCTTTACAACGATCGCGTGTAGTCTGACAATACGGACAGAAGATATGTGTAGTTTTGTCTATACGTTACATGTCCCATTAAATACCAATTTAATCTGGCAATTATTAATAGAATTGAATTAATATTTGATTTTTACGAGTTGATGTCAGTCACTTCATTAAGTTAACACAATATATCAAAATTAAATCTTAACATTTTACCACTTGTTAAATGCAAAGCAATATAGATACTCATAAAGGGTATGACATTTATTTACAAATGTAGAGAACAATGATGTGGTACAACATCATTTCTTCCTTGACCACTTGACCACTTTTTTGTAGTATCAAAACAAACACTTTTGCGATTTTGTGTTTTGCATTATGAATATAGATAGATTTGTTAAAACAATTTTTTTTACAAATAAAATGCTATGATATGCGTTGCAAACATTGTAAACATAATACCAAAGTTATACATTTTTTTCTTTGAATAGAAACCAAAACAAATGTTCAAAAGATAGTTTCTTTTAATATGACTTCAAAACTTAAGCTCGAATTTAAGAGAACAGAAAATGGTGTCATACAAGGTAAGATATTACCCTAAATGTAAACAAAATTCCGTTCTCAGGAAGATTATTATTATTATTATTAATATTATTATTATTATTATTATTATTATTATTATTATTATTATTATTATTTGTTGTTGTAAATATTGGAATCCACAATCTCGGAATAAATTGCTTGCAACAATAAAATAATTCCAAACATATCCTTAGTACGATGCCTTATTTGCTGTATATTATCAAATGGCCCATACATGAATCATACAGTTTCACTTTAAGTCACTTTTGTTAACATTTTAATGTTGAAACCATTTATAAATAGCTTAGTATTCATTATCCATCAGAATTAAATCTAATCATAACTACAAAAACATCTGTGGATTAATATTGATGGAATGGATTCTACCTCACAATTTAATTAATTTATATAATATTTAGCTGCTCCCTGAGTGCGAGGGGAAAGACGGGAATGAGAAAAAGTAATAAAATCTAAAGTAATAAGGATTTTGATTTTGATGCTTAAAGTGAATCATAATCTTTTATAACAAGAAAAATAAAAAAGTCAGTATTTCATTTTTTGTAAAACAAGATTATCTAAATGTTTATATGAGTGTTGGTTACGTACTTCTACAATAAACAAATAAACATATAATACCGCCGTTCATCCGTAATAGTTCCGGATTTATAATATAGTGATATGAAATGGGTGTTTTCGTATTGAGTCTGTATACTGTCCGAGCACAGTCGTATTGGATCGAAATCAGCTGTATTGGCTCGAGGCGGAGCTTCCCGTCTTGTGCATTTCTGTCTGAGACTCTGTCATGGACTTATTTTGTCTTTGTTTTCGTCTGCTAAATATAGAAAGTCCATTCCGGAATGTTCTGTTCTCGGGAAATCGATTACAGTCCACTTCATTTTACTCCCGATTTATACCTTACTATTTTCGAAGCGGGGGCATTTTCTCAATGTTTCTATTCATGATTCAGAACCGGAGATGACAATTCTGTACTAGACCGGTTACAATTTCTGTATTAACCGGTTTTCTGTATTAGTCTTGTATTAATGGCGAGTTCTTAGACACAGGGAATCGTATTAAATGGATTGCCAGTGTATTTTAAGCCATTGGTTAATGAATGATAATGCGGGGTCCTGTGGCCGAGTGGTTATAGAATGGCATGTTAAACCAAGAAGTATCTCACCTCTAGTCAGCGCGGGATAGAATTCCACAGGAGAGTAGCCTGATTTGTCAGACAGTTTAGCAGTTTATTTGCAAAAGGCCGGTGGTCTCTATATTGTACATAATGGATCACTCCTCCACTTCTAAATACTGGCCACCACCATAAAACTGAAAAATCGTTGAGTATGGCGTAAAACACTATTCAAATCAAATCAAAATGGCTGATCAAAGAATAACTACATTCTTCACTTCATCACCTTTTAATATATTGAAAAATATAAACTAATCGGGACATGGAAGTGAACATCAACCGCAGGAATCTGATAGTATTACAATATTTACCTCTACAGGACTGCAAAATCAGGTTAAAAATCGGTGGATTTTTCAAAGAGAGATAATTATCTCACTGACACATTTTATGTTGATAAATGCCGACAGCTACATGCCAATTAAAGGAATGGCAACTGTTTAATTAGAGTTCTTTGAGTAAATAAAACGCATATTTATCGGCAAACATATTTATCTGTGTATTCATCGATGTAATTCACTCACATTAGTAAGTCATTGCAAAATCAAAGCTGTACCATTAATCACCTTGGTGATTTTACTACTTCGATGATCTGTTTTGTAAAGGGACTAAAATAAGATATAATATAATTAATTTTACAAGGGCATTAGCTTTGTTTTCCAAACAGTATCTTGACTATTTTCTATTCTTACTACTTGTTCTTGATGTGCAGTAACAAATTGTATTAAATTATATTCCTATAAATTTTGTGACAGGACATGATAAGTATGATATGCATATACAATAGTAAGGATGAAGTAATAAATTGTAAGTGAAGAAGTGTATTTCTAAATAATGTTCACAAAATATATTGGAATTTAGGAAAAGAAACCACAGCTAATGCCCTATTTAACTATTTACCTATTGTTTTGTAATTACTTCCATTGTATTTTATCTAGGTCAAGGATATATGTAGTTCTTTTGATATAGATTGCATACAGCTTGTCTGTAGTTTTGGTGGAAGTTTTATTTACGACTGTTTACCACAATGACATGGACTCATTACTCACTTATTTCATTTCGATTTATCTGTGAACTCACGACTCACAGCAGGTGTAAACGGTTTACAGGGGATGTTTACTCCCCCATGATGCCTGATTCCACCTTGGGATAGTCCATTATCTGTGTGTTTCCAATTTTAACCTGTTTTATATATACGTATTGTTTGATGAACCCTCTTTCGATTAATACAATGGGGTATACAATCCTATGTTCAGGTAAAGGGATATAATCGAAAGACGTAAAAGCAAACGTCTATATCTTTATACTGGGAGCTGTGTGTATTTACATTTGTGTAACTGTAAAGTCCACACGATTTATACCTTCAAAAACAATAGTGTTATTTCTTTTAGCATTTTGTTCTACTAGAGTCTTAATGTCTAAATAAAAAAACACAGATACCAAAGTATTTATGTTTAGGATGTACAGGAGACAAAATACAAATCTGGTGAAAATTGAACAAACGCAGACCTTTGGATATAAATAGTTATGATTTAAAAACAATGAAATTTATTTCCCGGTATGAAATAAGCGATAATTCCCGAGGTGTGACAGTTCCCATAAAGTGATAATGCGAAGTCTAATTGTGCTACCTAAACATAGCAACAATATATTGTTGCATAAACTGCTATACATTTTAGCTTTGTTTCCTATATATTTATCAAAGTATTTCATACTGTTGTCATGCACAATAACATTAGTTTTCTGAATTTACTTAGATATTTCCTGGTAGTACATCAGTAAACAAAAACACTAGATATTCTCAAATATATTTTAATACAACAAAACAATGGTAACAAGTTCACATTAGGGAGCGATATTTCAATAACATTATATTAGGCAACATTCACAACTTAGGATATTGTATGCATGCGGGAAATTAGGTTTGTCTATTTGTGTAGTTTTTCACCGTCATTGTTTCCTGCATCATACCGTGTTAAATAAAAATACCGATTATATTTTCGAACACATTTTGCAAAATCATATGTTTTCATGGAAAACTAAGTATAAAGGTTAAAAAAGAATTCCATAAAATTAACAAACCAACAAAATTATAGAATGCGATCTTTTGAAATAATTTGAAAAGTATTGTCATTTGAAACGTTTGTTTTAATAACAAGCATGGGTGCGTTACCTATTGAAATACTTTACCAGGTAACAATTGGTGATATGATCAGATCCGAATAAACTACTGTAAAAATAAGAATCATGTATGAAAGTGTTTCTCTTTATTTCAAACATGGAATAATTATAATTGGAGAGAGAGAGAGATGAGAGAGACCGAGAGAAAAGACACAGCAAAAGATAGAAAGCGACAGAGAAAGTAAGAGAAATATGAGTATGAATCTCATAAAATGTATATTCAAAATACAGCATGACGGTTAACAAGGATTGACCGTCTTGGAAATTTTTTTTATATAGAGAGAGAAAGGTCAATTTTAAGTCGTCAGACAAATACATCATTGCAGTAAACTATTGTAAAAGTACATTTTTTGGGAAAGTACTGGATAACTCACCCTCTCATTATGTGTACTTTTATGCAGGCAATAAACGTTGAAGTAGCTGGATATCCTGAAATTCTTATTTTTATTTTATCTTTATTTTGATACTTATTTTCGCCTCGACCAACTATTAGTGCTGAAACATTCACCAAAGTCAATCGCACTGAACTCCTTTAATGTGGTACTTTGCATTTCCCATATTAACAGTGTGCTTAATAGATATCGTAATATATTTAATATGAAATTTGCACTTAAATTTATGCACATATTTCTCAACCTATTTTTGTGATTTAAGTTAAACAATAATGCTATCCATCATAAAATAGATATTTTATTGCTAGTTCATTCGCTTAAATAATAAATAGGACTTATTTTCATTTATATATGTTCTACATTCTGCACTATATGATGATTTCAACTGATTGTAACTATTGGTATCTTATTTTGTCTGATAGGGAAGAAGATATATAATGTTTAATAATAGAAATATCGTGATATGATATATTGCACATCATCTTGCAAACGCATATGGTAGAAAATGGTGTATAAAATACGACAGTGTTGATATGATCGGACGGCAAATTTGTTATATTATTTATGAATCTAAGTCGGTAATGTATCTGTCATATTTAGAAGCCTGTTAACCCATTTACCCCTGAAACAAATTTTGATTGGTATATTTAATTGATTTACGTCGTGTTCTAATGGATTTTCGATCGTCGATGGAGGTACTTCTTAATTTTTACTTACAAAAGAGTTCATTGTTTTTCAGGGGTTGGTGAGTTAATAATCAATTATTATATACACAGGCTCTGCTATCTCTCTCACTAAAGTATTATGGTTTAAGCTGGGTAAATGTACATCATTCACATTGACAGTTTAAACAAAACACTGGAATAATGGTCCCTGATTGTATTTTAATACTAGTTAGTGTGAAGAACTATACAGTGTATCCATTGACATAGATTTTTTCTGATGATGTTTAAGCATTCGTATTCTTCGTCGACTTCTAGGTGATTTTTGAATCTGCTCCCTTTGTCTACTTTCAGTGGCTGCAATGGCAACTGCGAGGCACGGATCTGGTTGGGATACATTATTTTTTGACTTTGCATCGAATATTTTAGTTACCCATGTGTCCTGAAAATAAGGGAAAATATAGAAAATGAACACACTAATGTGTGTGTTGACCTGTCACTGAAATGTTCCTATGCATTTGAAATAGAGAGTAAAACAATAAAATTACATTATCCAAGATATACCACAACCATGATGACTTCGGCTTTCTTTTCGGCAACATTCAACATTGAAAAAGGAATATCATTTTTACGCATATGGTGTTTACATCTCGCAGATGATCCAAACGTGTCCATATAAAGATATTTCTAATACAGGGGCAATATACTTGCTGATAAGTTGCTGATAAAATAGAACTAAATCTCCATTTGAAAACGCAAGGCAATATACATACAGATGATAATTTGAATTACAAGTCTAAATAACATTAATGCACTGCAATGTTCTTTTACAACTGCCTTGACCAATACTATAGTGTCAAAACAATAATTTTTATTCCATCTTGCATTTGTTGTATAATCTGTATGGACTTCATATATGAGAAAACCTAAACTTGTACATAAATTATGTTTTATTGACTCTGTTGGAAGTGTAACGTATCAATACCCTTGCTACTACGTCAAGATTTGATGAAAAAATAGAGATTTATAATTACCTTTGTAAATTCGTTAGGACACTGTAATGTATACACACCGATGATCTGTTGAAATCGACTCATATGAACAAGAACAAACATTTGTTTCATACCATTAGCTGCAAGGAGAGAAAAAAATATTTAATGTATACCGATTGATTGCACTGTCTGATGGCGTTTACCATCTCTTTCCCTCCTCCTCCTCCTCCTCTTTTTTTCTCCCCCCCTTTCTCCTTTTCTTTTCTAAAGCATTTCTCTTCCCTCTAAAGCATTTAAATATTAACAAACGAAGTCATTATGAAAAAAAACTGCATTTTTGAAATCTGGAATTAGGTGCTTTGGGGAGTTTATTTTCCATTGCAAATTGCTAATTAGGGAAACTCAATTTTGATTTGACGTAAGGTAAAAGTTTATTAGCGAGATTTACCTTCCGCATATAAATGTTCAAGTTAAAATTTTAAATAGCTTTAAACATACCTAAAGGTTTAATCTCACATATGACTTAATCATATTTGTGGTGAAAAATGTATCAGCATTTTTTAAAATAAAAGCGTGGTGTTAAATGAGTATAAAACACTGAATCCTTTACAGTAGAATTCTAAATATATTTTCCATCAATCTAAACTTACTTGCAATATCACAGGGATCAACATCATGGATAGCGACGCGATCGAGTGCTAATGGCTGCCTGTATACAACATAAAAAACTTTATCTGTAGCATTAGGTCCATCACCTTGTTTCTTTGGACAAAAACAAAAACAAAAGCATTAGGGCCACCACCTTGTTTATGTGGACAAAAACAAAATGTGCATTGTTTATCTACAGACAAAGACAATATTTGATATGTAGCTACATTGTTTTAATGCGAAATATACCTAAACCAATGGATAATATATCTACATATTGTCATGTACGTTGTACGGTGCTGTCAAAGAAGGGTTTGTAATAAGGAAATATGGAAAACTTCTTTCCGCAAATATCGAAAATGCCCATTCATCTTATTTAAAAATAAATAATGCATTTAATGTAATAGTCCTTGCATGCCATTCTGGGCTCTAAATAAGAATTTCATCATATTTCATTTTTAATAAACTGCACCCGAAGCTTGCGCATTTACTAAAATAGAATATTTTCAACTTGGCCTCCCAATCATATTTCAGGATGCCAAAGTTGAGTAAAATATTTATACCTAAGTAATATTAAGTTTGATGGTGTCCGCTCCTGAAAATTAGACAATGATGCGCGCTTCTAACTTTAAGCATACATATAAGCTGTAATTATATTTTATTTGTTTACCTTTTTTGGTCCTTTTTTCACTTTGGCTAAAAGTAGCATGTCATCGAAAAGGAAAAGATTAATATCTATACATTTCGCCGTCTCTTGAAAAAAAAAGAAATAATAGAAAATTAGCATTTCAAAAGAAAATATTTTATAATATTTTATTTGTAAATATTTATCATATACTCATGACCTGTTGAAGTTAAACATATTTTAAAACAAGTTTTAAGTTAAAGATAGAAATTGTTTTGGTCTATTATCTGTTAATGCTTTTCCTGTGATATCCTATATCATGTAACTGGAATACATTGAATTTTTTACGCAAACAAAATATTTTCCATTTATTTTCAGACAGCAGTATTCATGATGTCCAATCAGCAATATCTACCAAATTTACCACAAGAGGCCGATTATCGTAATTCATTATGTAAGTCAAATAATACATTCGGTGTGAAATGCACAGCCATTGTTACCATGTCTTAGAAATTACATACATCAAATTTCAGAAAACATGATACTGTGTCTTCTAGAAAGTGTTGAAAATATAAGGACACCTACACGATCCACGTCGAAGAAATGTAATAAGTCTCAATGGATCAATTAGGTCGAAGTCACTTAAAATGTTTCATTCTCCTACTTCATTACTACATTAATGCAAACTAGCATACCGGAATGAATTAGTCGAAACTTACGAACTAAAGTAAGAGGTCCTTCGTGTAAAAGAAGGCGGTGTGGACAAGCAAGAAGAGCTGCACATGGCTGAGTAGCGAACGTCGGTCTCAGAAACTGTGACGACAAAGAAAAATAATTGGTTATTAATTATTAAGAGAGAGAGAGAGAGAGAGAGAGAGAGAGAGAGAGAGAGAGAGAGAGAGAGAGAGAGAGAGAGAGAGAGAGAGAGAGAGAGAGAGAGAGAGACAGAGAGAGACAGAGAGAGAGAGAGAGAGAGACAGAGAGAGAGAGAGAGACAGAGAGACAGAGACACAGAGAGAGAGAGGGTCAGAAAAGGAGATTCCGGTGGAAAAACCAGAAAGAACCAGATATGGAACATGGAGAAAAGAGATAATTACCTCTGGAATGTATGCTCGAGGGTCAATATCTGTGATATTTGGCCATAATAGTTGCTGCTGGATCTCTTGAAGTCGTTGCGTATTTCTTTTTCTTCTCATTTTTTCTTCCAGACATCCTAAATTATGAACAATATAACCATAAAATGAACAAATAACCGATCTCTCATCACTCACGTTTTCTGACATGTCGCATAGAGGGTATAACGTAACACGCAACTGGTTCACATGCGAGGGACCTCGTAGATATGTCATGTTCGACCAATGCAAATGCGGTTTGCAGTATGTTTCAAGTTTATTGGAAGGTGGATTTTGTAAATATTAAAAATATTATGAACAACACAGAAAATCCGGAAGTATCATAATCTAAGATAGAATTAGATCATCAAAGATGCTCCAAATGAATGCTACAGAGTGACGATTTCTTTCTTATGGTTATACATGAAGAAGTATTCATGGATATTCGAAACTCCAAGTACATTAGAATGCGGACCGATTCGATATAAAATGAATGGCATATCTGTAACATTCCATAAACTTTCAAAATACTTTAATTCGTATTATCTTAAATAGCGAAATTAAAACAAAACATATTTTGTTTGAAAAAAGTCAGTGAAGTGGGAATTGTTTTAATATAACAGAAGACATTGTATTAATTACTAGCAATAGAACTTTTATTAAAAATACAGTATTTTCCATAAATATAGCTGACATTATATACTACGACCCTGCTATAATATTAAACAGATATCACGGGGAAAAGCCCATTTAAGGTATTTTGGCAACATGTCAAAATTGAAAAAAATGTATCAGGTCATTCACAACCATGTTATTTTCGAATAGATTAAAATGAATAAGCCACCTGCCTATCATTTGTTTATTTATAATAATTTAATCCTACAGCCCTCCACATTATCAGCATTTCAGTCATCCCAAGAACTGGTGACATTTGGCCTTTGAATTAATCACCTTGAAATTGTGTCAAAATATTTCTTCTGCAGTCCCAACAGCTTTAAAATGCAAATATTGTCTTCTGTTGAATTTGCAATGCAAAATTCTCCCTAAATTCTAATTTTTATGAAAACCTAAACAAAATTTATGTTTTGACTAATCACAGACCTTTATCTTGTTACCATGGCAAACAATGCTTTCATTTAAGAGTATATCAAATGTCAAAATAATTATGCATACCAATCTTCAACAAAATAACTCAATTTTTTACAAATCAGTGGCCTTTTGTGTTACCATGTCAAGTGACGCTTTCATAACATTTATCATTGAATTCGTTATACCAAAAACCCCTTTTTCATCAAAATCTGATAATATCAAAATTGCACTAATCACAGGTTTTTATTTTGGTACTATGACAACCGAAACCTCCGTAACACTTTCCAATGAATTCATAATATTTATATTTTTAATAACTCTTTTTCATCAACATCTATCAACAAAATACCTTTGTGTACCAATTTTCAAGAATATCTGACGATACTATTGTACATCAAGAGTTATCTCCCATAATGTATCATTTGACCTTATATTGACAATTACAGAAATATACAAATAATTGTAAGATGCGAAGAATTATATAGAATATCCAGATAAGAAAGCATTATAATACACTCTAAGTATAATTTCATCATTCCAAATGAATTTTCCGTAATATACTTACGTAAAGATATTTCTACTTTCCCTATTGTAAGAGCTAGAATGCTTTTATCGTAATCACATGAAGAGTACTTCCTAATATTACTCAACAATAATGGAAGTTTTGTACAGTGCTGCATAGGAGCAACTAGTAAATCATTCAATTGCAGTCGTTTACATCTTGCATCAAGTCCGGACCACTGTAATATAAATTAACATGACAACTTTAATACACTGATATTACAGACTACGGACGAGTTCGAATTCAAGTTTCATTTCAGTCATGTCATTCTTGGTTTGTTGTGACATAAGATGTTTCATATAACAATTTATGTTTCTACAATAATTGAAACTTAGCAATAATGTATGGAAACAGAGTGTATGGTATAATAGTTATTTAAAATTAGAAGTAGATTTATATACACTTGTAATTTGTTGACTACCAGATATATCCAAATTAAATATACCTACCTTTTCAAACTCACAAAACTCATCATTTTTCCTTAATTTTTCTAGGTACTCTAAACTTTTTGTGTAGTTTAAACAATATGTATGGTAAACTTTCCCGTCCTCGGACCATTTTGAAAACTGAAATTATACCAGCATTGTATTATTAGTATTATATATTTAGAATACATAATTATTGAATTGTTATTGAATGTATAAATAAATTAATATTTAAACTAATTAGACATGCGAAAAAACAGTAAAACACTCCATATTCACAAAATGTCGGCCCCTTGGCCTATTTCAAGTGAAAGACGACAAAATGTATATTAGTTACATACTGCCGACTTAATAATCCATAACTTATGAATATTGAGTGTTTTAGTGTTTTTTCGCTAAACTATACTTCCCTTTGGAGGACATTGAATTCAATTAGACATGGTTTGGAATAACAAAACAACCCAAAAATGAAGTCCAACTTATACAAAATATGAATTATTTCTTCATTTATTTGACATGTAGGGTGATGAAACAAATTCGATGCAAGTTTTTTTTTATTTGTTTCTAGATGTTTTACTTATATCTACAATACTAGAAATATTTATTATGCAAATTCCGAATTTTGATAATTTTTTTCACAGTAAAACAGATAACAAGATATCAAGCAGTATTATTGTATATATGCTCATTTGTTCTAATGTTCTGCCATATTCCGCAATTTCAATATAATGTATACATAAAGGCTTTGCATCCTGGCAATGCCATCAGAACAACAAAACGATGTACTGGAAATTATAGTAATACAAACACAAGACATGCGTGGATATATAGAATTATTTGAAGACAAGTTACTATAAGTAAATAATATTAAGGTTTTGTTGACTGTAGGTAAATGCTATTGCAAGATACTCAATATCATCATTACCTTTCTTGATATACACAAATAGTTCCATTGTGCATTACTGTGACGTTGTATGTAGTGATACTTTTCTTAAGTGAAACGTAAATAGTGTGTTTACTGCTGTAGTGAAACAAAA
>BROG01000100.1:1252500-1362500 GCA_030159075.1 Atrina japonica | reverse complement strand
ACTATAACAATGACATCAATACCTTAAATCTCTTACCAAAACACCACAAAACAACACAATCAATACTACAGATTACTATTACAATGACATCAATACCTTATATGCAGCTAGGTCGCTGTCTTGGAATTTGGACGCCTTGATTTTCGATAAAAATTCTCCAAGTTTTGAAACATCTTCTTTGCTTTTCGTACGTATCTGAAACATAATGTATTTAATTCATAATCATGATAAACATCTTGGGCAACCAAAGAAGTTTATAACCTTATGTTATTTTTCACTCTTTTTACTCTGTTTCACTAAGTGAAATGTTGAGTTGTCTTTTCGTTGGCGGTTGTTGAGACGTCTGTACCAATTGTGACGAGGATACACTCCTCACTTGTTTCACTGGACTTGACTGTTGACTCACGGCGTGTGTGACCGGTCGACAGGGGATGCTTACTCCTCCATGGCACCTGATCCCACCTCTTGGTTTCAAGAGGTCCGTGTTTGTCCTGGGCATTCTATTGATTTATACTTTGGTATCTGAAATTTTTATATTTCAGAGATGCTTAATTAAACTGTCACTGCAAACTGCATCATACTGGAATGAGGCAGACGACAGATAGGTGGAATTATTTTGTCAAATAAGTTGTTAACAGTCAATGAAATTATTAAGATAATACTAGCTAGTACGTCATTAGTATTTGTTCAGATGTCTTGAAACGTTCTGCACGGTCATCAGATAATTAGCGCTATGTAGGTTTGCTATATTTGTAAGATAATTACGAATTATTGCATGAAATGGGGTCAGTTTGAAAATAATATTGGGAGAGCTGAAATGAAATGCTACTCATCTTCAAGACACTCCTTATGTGTATTCTAAGTAGAAAGAAGCATTATTATAATTAATATTATTATTATTATTATTATTATTATTATTATTATTATTATTATTATTATTATTATTATTATCGTCATCATCATCATCAACATCATCATCATCATCTTCATCATCATCATCATTGCAATAATGAACATTATCATCATTATATTTTTATTCATATTATGACATGGTCAGTGTTGTTAGACAAAAGTATCTATTATTTGAATTAGTATATGTATATTTTTTCAATCAAATCGGATACCAAAAATTGCAATATACTTACCAATTTGTTGAATGAAAATGGAAATGTTTGCTTCCCTTTACGGCTTTCTGTCACAAGACAAAGGTATGATGTCATTTCAAATAAAACCTTTATAGTTTACAAAAATAACATCTACGATTATAATAAATGAACATTGATAAAAGCACCAAACCTAACATTCTACGGTTATCAGAGAATAACAAGTCTTTTAAGTCTTTTGTCTAGTGCAAAAGGTCATAATAATGATTGAAGTTTCAACAAAAAGAGTGAAAAAATAATCTAGAGATAATTTGAATTTACAATAAATGACATATTTATCGCAATAATAACGGCAATATTATATCCTGAAAAAAATATGCGGGATACAATCTAGAGTCGCGATACAAATTAAAAGTTAAGATAAATGAAGTTTGGACATTTAAACACACATATATCAAAGTGTAGTTATATCCAACAGTCATCCACATATGGAGTTTATATTTCACAAATGATCCAATATGCCAGGGCGTGTTCAACATATAAACATTTCATATACAGATGTTAACTACTCACTGACAAATTATTGACACAGGTATATCGAAATCCGCGTTTAATGTCAACGTTCCGCAAATTTTACAGTTGGTATAATAGCCTTGCTTGCGATTACTCTGTTTCACTAAATGAAATGTTGAGTTGCTTTTTCGGTGGCGGTTGTTGAGACGTCTGTACCAATTGTGACGAGGATTCGTATCCCATATTTCAATTGGACTCGACTGTGGACTCGCAGCGGGTGTAACCGGTCGACATGGGATGCTTAACCCTCTATGGCACCTGATCCCAAATTTCAAGAAGTCCGTGTTTATCGATTTTACCAGATTTTATCTATATCCTGAACATCCTAAAGATTTATACTTTGGTATCTCTGATATATATATATATATATATATATATATATATATATATATATATATATATATATATATATATATATATATATATATATATATATATATATATATATATATATATATATATATATATATATATATAAGTTTAAGTCATTACTAGAGTTTGGGCTTGTCATTCATATTAGTATCTAATTTATTTATCAGCTTGTATCATATTGCTTATATCTAAAACTCATACTGTTAGTTCAGTGCCACATTTCCTTTCTGAGTGTCATCGTCAGGATGTCCAGGATGTAATACACAAATCTGGTGAATATTTGACAAATATGGAGCTCTGGGAACCCAGAGGTGGAATTAGGTGCCATAGCATCCACTGTTAACCAGTTTAGTCGGCTAAGTAATTATAAATGATATATTATTCTTATATAGTCAAACCTAATATTTATTAATCTTGGTGTGTTGATGTTGCTGTTAACTTTGAGAAGAGATATATTCTGTACACAGAATTATCGACCAGTGTCATCTAAACCTATACCATATTTTATAGCATACACTAAGCTTCTGTCATCCTTTGAATCTGCAAGACTCTAATTATCCTATACCAACGAAAATATCCTTATCACGACATATATAGTAAAGGTGTGTAGAATTGAAGATTTTCTATGCAGAGGAGTGTAAAAGGTTAAATCGTTATTATCAAACATAAAGTTTGTTAATACACGTATCACAGGCAAAATGTATCATAATCACATCACATTCATGATGTCCGGCTTAGTCTATTTTAAGGGGAATTAACGTCACAATTACAAATATGTCTTCATTTACATAGTAATGACTTGTTTTTATTTTATTGGACTAGATTGTTTCGGTTATAGCATTTGATTGGTCATTAATGAATACACCGAAATATCGATTGTGACGTCATGTATTAACGTGAAAAAACAACGTCGTTTTAATACAAACATATGGCGTCACAATTGATAACGTTTCTTATTGTACGCACAAAGAAATGGCATCACAATCGATACCTGCCACAAGGGTTGGTAACTCTGAATAACAAAAATACCTGATAGGATTACCCCCCCCCCCGCTATCGTTTTAGAAAAGGAATAATACTGCCAGCCTGAATTTTGTTCTTACCATTCGAAAGATTTTCTACATTTTCTCTCGCTTTGTAAAAATCAGATATTGTGTTCCTTTTGATGAGCTTCTTTCTCCGTTCTCGTAGAACACGGTCTGCATGGTACGTTTCGGTCTCTAGATCTATAGATTTTTTCCTTTGTAATTTAGACCTGAAATAAATAAAAATTATATACGCCAATTTGACATTACCTAGCCTATTTAATAACAGGAAGACATGCACCTGAATAAAGGTCATTTTCACTTCGAAACGGATAACCAAACAACAAGACTTGATCAAATATACATCATAGTACATACATAAAAATAAGTAAGTCACATACGCCCACCCGTATCGCATTTCCTTTGACACAGTTACGGCAGAATTCGAGTCCACTAAAGTGTTCTAAGATAAGTTTGATTAAACTATGACATAAATAATACACAACACAAATAATCACACCTATAGTTATTGCTAACCAAAAAGAAATTAGCTTTACAAACAAATACGGATTATAAACACTTTTTGATCTACCTACGCTAACAGCTATACGTTAAATATCACACATGTACCCATATCTTGTAATACACAGACACATCTTGTAATATACAAACATATCTTGTAATACACAGACATAGCTGTAGGATAGAACCGTTTATTCACAGACAGGGTTAAACATCTGCACACTTGTTCATTGGTCACTCGTTCGAAAATATAGCAGAGTAGAAAATCATAACATGTTACTATAGTATGATTCTTTAAATATATAATCCACATTTGATTATTTCAGAGATGAATATATGATAACAATGAAGTTTTAAAGTAAATGCAAATAAATGACAGTGGTAGGTTATACATGTAAACATTCAAAGAAAGTAGCTCAAATTTCGAAATGGTTCTTGTTCTCCTGAAGATATTATTCACAGCACGATAGTCTAACTACGCAAATTTCGCAAAAACAATATACACAGAGCTTATAACTAAGAAACCTAAATACAGAGGAACCGTATAGTTGTCGATGGTCAACGATATTTGACAAATCATGGTGACGGAGATCAAATATCATATATAGAAATGAAGTAAGGTAACAGGTTAAAACCACATAATTTCACCTCTAAGACAGTATTCTATACATGGCAAATCGTATTAATCAAATGTGGGTCTCTACTTTTCGGCAAGCATAACATCCGAAACATATATACTAGCAGCAGTGTTGAACACTTTTAAAAAAGTTAGATAAAAACATAAAAAGTATTCTTTGATCACTTTTTATTCTTCAAAGCATAGTTTAATATACTAAACTCGTGTCTGAGCACTCAATTTGCTAAATATCACGTTCTATTCGCCTCGATGGCCACAGCACGCTTTTCTGGAGTTCCGAGCCTAAGCGACACGTGGTTAGTAATCGATTAGAATTTCTTGCATTCATCGATAGTATCCAATGTATTGAAAAAGAAAAACACAATCGTAATCGATTCCATTCGGCTTCTTCTTTGACCGCTAGAAGCATCCCTGGGCATCGACGGATAAGTTCTTGTACCGAAACAGATTGTGAGAGGCCAACATCCGTCCTCGACGTCCTGCTATCTGTTTTGTTCTGCTCTGGCATCACTGTATACGAGGTAAGCGTGGTGTAGGAAGCATCATCGTTTCAAAAACAGAGATTGGTTGGAAGTTCCGATAACGAACGAGTCGAGATCTTATCTCGACAGCAGTGACGGCCGTGTTCAGGCTTAACGTCGTGCTGGTGAACGTTACATTGACGCCTGCGTTATTAAGCGCCGCCAATTCGGCGGAGGGAGCTTTATGGTCTGGGGTGGAATTACAACACATGACAGGTCTCACAATGGTGAGAGGTGGAGGATAATTTGTATGTCATCACGTCATTCAATTCATTCACAACAACCAGCGTAACGTCATTCTGCAGCAGGACAACACACGACCGCATACCACACGCGTTGTTAGTGAATATGCTACCCTGGCCTGCGATGTCACATGATTTATCGCTTATAGAAAATGTTTGAAATGAATTCGAATGACGTCTACGTCAAAAACCAAACCCCCTGGTATATTTCACTCTTTGTGTCGTTCTTTATTGCGCATATCGCGGAACATTTCCCAGGCATTTCTGCAAAACCCGATTCGTTAAATGCGTCGTCGGTGCATGGTGGTGATACACGGTATTAAACTTGTGAAACGTTTTTGCACTCGCTTACTTTCAGTGACTGTTCGTATCAACCATAATAGACATTATCCGTGATTTGATGTTTGAATTGAACGACGATACATTACATTAAATAATGATATACATAATGGAACATGATATTTTGTATATAGATCTAAAATGAAATTAATAAACTACACAGTTTCTTTTTTTCCGCTAGTATATAACAAGTACGAGCACCATTTTATTCAATAAGTGACTAACGTTAACGGTAACAAACAGTTATCTTAAATCTCCGTGCAAGTCGCTAAACAAAACGTTACGTTTTGACGTTGCTAATTGCTTGAAATGTCAATATGTAAAATATGATAGATTTATTAACCGCTAGTATTATACTTATAAGTGACCAATGTCAGTTTGGTGTCAATATATGATTAAACGCTGCGATAAAAAAACGGATATTAAAATTGTTTAATAATATAATATTACTACAGAGTGCTAGCAATAACGTTACACTCAGATGACCCCTAATTTTAAGGTTCATTGTTGTTATTCAACAGATTACAAAGATTACACACAAACGATGCATTGGATTCATTATAATAGATTTTTGAATGTACATCATCAACAACAACAACAACAACAACAACAATAGCACATTAAATGTTGCCTTATCTCATATTTTCATCAACGACAAATTTAAAAACTATAAAAGATATGGCAACTTACATCTGAAGCAATATTAGCAACTGATAACATGGAAAACTTACCTTACTTGGAACATTATTTAAGTGTATATATCGTTCAGTTAGAATTAATACAGGGTGGTTCACAACTTATCGATATTAATTTGTACACTGGTGATGAATAATGTCATATATTATGCTCGAGGACATGACGTCAATGCATTTAAAATGTGCTAAGTAATGTAGCAAATAGCGTGGACACATTTTGATACAAATCATATATGACTTCGGATTGGTGTAATTCCTTCATTTACTTATATATTGATTTAAAACAGAGTAATATACTTCTACAAGATATTAGAAAAATGTTTAAAATATTCATGCGTTTAAGATCTGAATTACTAAATTTACATTAAAGTCATATCCTTGATATAAATTAGGGAATTGAAAAATGATTTCCATTTACTTGAAACCTAATAATTTTTAATATTTTGTTCAGTGCTTGATTATTGCCGACACATTATAAAGGATGTAAGTTGCTACGAATTGATATAGCCATAATTTCCACTGATATAATAAATATTGTTATTTGATACGCATAAAACATGCTTGCAATTCACAACTAATGCTAAGAAATCGCTTGAATTGGTATTGCATTTTTTGTGTATTTTAAAGATTAATTTTGTTTCAAACCGATTGTGATTTTTTGATTGGTTACAACAATGATAAAACAAGAAAATATATCGAATTTTGCTTCTCATCGAAACATAATAGACTTTTAAAATATCAGCAATATAAAGCGTTTCTAAATTACAATAACCATTTATTGCAATCTGATCTAGTGAAATTATTTTGCATTTGGATCTGAACAATATTCCCATAACGATAAAACCGCAAAACAAAACGAAAATCCTACTTGTCACAGATAGAATATATATCTGTTTAGTTTGTACTCCGATTCTAAGGTATATAAGTACCCCTAAACTGCTAATTGTCGGAAATTCAATCAACAATATTATCATCTTACAAACAAACATACAAAACAACAACTGAGGTGTTAGGGGTATAAAACATCTGGGATACCAAAGTATCATTTTAGGGCGTCCAGGATATTGGTACAAATCTGGTAAAAATGGACAAACACGCACCTCTGGAGTAGTAAGCATCCTGCCGACCGGTCACTCCCGCCGTGAGTCCACAGTCAAATCAAAATGAATACATGAGGAAATAATCCTCGTCGCAATTGGTAAAGACGTCTCAACAACCGTCAACAAAAAGGCCAATTTTCGGTCGAAAATGATACGATTATTCCACATCAAACCTGATACTTATCGAGATTCAAAGAAGCAAAATAGAAAATATGTTGCATTACTGTGTTAGACTTCAGTATATGATTATACTCTGGTTTCTAAACTTATAATGTAACACGTATACGTACGATAAAATGGATGTAAATAACATTGAAATTGTTCGTTGCGTTGTATCACGTTGCATTTTTGTATTTGGTGTAGCCTTGAAGGTTGTATGAAAGGGGAGATCGATTAGTTCTAAAAAATATGAAACATACTTTCTAACAAAATGTTGATTTTGCATTATATTTTATGTCAGTGGGAATAGGAATTACTTTTAATTACTTTTAAGCGTTCATTCGTTATAAGCGTGTTCGCCATAAACGCTAGGTTTTTGTAATAAAGTATTAAGGATTCCACCGGTAAAATCAATTTCACTTCGTTATAGCTGAATTCGCTAAATCTGTGTTCGCTATATTCATAGTTTTACTATATACATATATATATATAATTAAAGGTGATACCAGTGGCATCGGGGAATAAACTGTTCTTCCATCGAATCGAGTCCACAGCAAATCAAAGAAAACTTTGAAACATATCTCGGTCACAATTTATATTAAGTATTAGTACTTAACCAACACTTAACATTTAACTTAAGACTTAACCTTTATTTATCGACTGTACTGCGACATATTCCCCAAGATAATATTGTTTCAAGATTTCTCAAAGAAATATTTGAAATTAGTTGATGACGTCAGGAAGGACATTAATGGTACTAAGTTGAATTTTATTGCCAGCTATAATGGCTACAAGTTTCATTTTATCGTCAAAAAGTCATAAAAACAAACATTCCTTGCAAGTTTATCATTTGATTACTCTATGCGACTCTTGGTTCATTTCAACTACATTTTTCTAAATCCATAAATCTTATCAGCGTATTGACTTTGGATTTATTTTATTTCAAAATCATCGATAAAATTTTTATAAAACGTAAAACAGTACCTTACAAATTTCGGTATGGTGAATTTGTAGTATAAGTTTATTTGCCACTGCGAGAATTGTAAAATGTATGCAATTGAAATATGCAATGAAGTTAAATTTGAATTGCGTCAAACCGATGTGTTACAGAAACAGTGTGTGGTATTTTATTATGAAGTGTGATATATATATATATATATATATATATATATATATATATATATATATATATATATATATATATATATATAATATATATATATATATATATATATTTATTAGAAAATAATCATTTATTTTAAATTAGACCTCAACTAATAAAATTTAAATAACAGAAACGAAAATCAGGAGCATTAAACCTTTGATATTATATTTAAATTATGTATAATATATTTGTGAGTGTCCAAACTGACTTCACACCAATTCAAAGAGCGTTTTATGTAGATTCCTAAATGACTAAAGTGTACTTTTAGCGTAGGCTATAGAAGATACATAATCCACGTAATCCTGGGACGGGAAAATCCCAAAGTGAGATCATGTACCATGAAGGAGCTAGCATCCCAACCCAATGGCAATGGCAATATATAATCATTATATCTATAGCAGATTATATCTCCTTCCTATATGTGGAGACTACGTTTTGATTGATACATGGAGAGGGATAACTTTGCAGTGACTATTTCATTTCTTCAGATATCCACTGAACACAACGCGAATACAATTAGAAAACTACTGGGACACTGATATGTACGTACCTGCCATCGCTATGTTCATCGCAGGAACCATACGGTGTGTCATCAGTAGATATGGTGTTTGAGACATCTCCCACATTCTAAAATGTATTAAATGTAATACCATGATTGTACTGTAAAAGTGACACCAACAGCTTACTGGTGAAAATGATGAAATAATATTAGATGTCATAGCGTTGATAGTAGCAATCTGCTTTTCATTATTCGCTGTTGTAATTACGTGGGACAATTCAGCAGCAACAATACTGAAATGATAAGTCGAAGAAGAGAAAAAAGAGAAACAAGCTACTGTCTAGATAGGAAAGTTGAGCTCCCGTTTAACTTTCGCCATTTCCGGCCAGGTTGAGAGAGCGACATTAAAATGAAAATGTCCACCTAAATAATAAAGGAAGCAAATACCTACATGTCATTCATGGTATTATGGTAATATAGGGCGAATGGATGATGGTGTTAATATGTTTTCCGTCATAAAATAGCAAAAATAACAAAGGCCGAACATTTCAGACATACAGTTTACATTTTGTTATATATATCCGACTTCAGACAGAATAGTCCAATGAAAAGTTCCGATAGTGACCACGTGATGACTTTGTCTTTTTCTGCACATATTCAGGCACAAATTTTATATTTTCAATTAATTGCACAATAATGACTTCACTAATCCGTCACTTATACAATTACTTTATCGGTCAATATTGGTTTTCAAGTCAATGCCATACCATACTCATCCACTTGAAAGTCCATAACTGTTATTAGTATATAAATTAAGAAAAAACGGTTTCTGATTGGATAAGCCGGTATTTAACCCTTCGAAATATATCTACATATTCTTTGGAAAACCAGTGAATATCATTTCTAAAATTAGGATATGGAAGTTCCTTTTTACACTATTGGAATTACTTTGATTGTAACTTATATTGTAGGATTAGTGCACACATTTCTAAATTTCTATATAATAAAACAGTTATATCGACTTTTGATTTTTGAGTAGAATAATATGGTGTAATATTGACCTGACAACCATCGCCGCGGTTAATATTGGATTTCAGGTCAACATTACACCATATTCCTCCACTCAAACGTCCATAATTGTATTATATTATATAAATAGATAGATATATATATATTCCTTCAATGTAAGTCACGATCAAATTAAAATAGTGTAAAAGAGAATTTCCTTTTTTTAATTTTAGAAATAGTATTCACTGGTTTCCAATAGAATATATAAATATATTTTGAGAGGTAAAATACAGGTTTGTCCAATCAGAACCCGTTAATTTCTAATTTATATAATAATTATTTATATATTATTTTCTATTTCAAATCAAAATATATTTTCTCACACCTGTCTGAAAAAGTATTCAGAGTGATAGAGATATCTCAGATAAAAATGTTTAAATCTTCAGGATGTCTAGGATACATATATAAATCTTATAAATATTGAACAAAAGCGGACCTCTGGAAATCAAGATGTCGGATCAGGTGTCATGGAGGATAAGCGCCACTTGTTGACCGGTCACCCACGCCGTGAGTCCACAGTCAAATTCAAATGAAATGAGTGAGAATAAAGCCTTGTCACAGTTGGTAAAGGCGACTCAACAACCGCTATCGAATAAGTAACTTTTTTTTAGTGAAACAGAGTAATCGTAAACAAGGATATTATACCGACTGTAAAATTTGCGGAACGTTGACATTAAACGCGATCTTTAATATTCCTGTGTCAATAATTTGTCAGTAATTAGTTAACATATGTGGTCATAAAATTAAGTATTTTTACTGACCACATATGTTCCCGTATCCTACCTTATAAACCACACAACTGATAATATTATGAGGAAACATTGCATAATATCAGCATATTGTCGATAAAGACACCAAAGGTTAACACTTGATTCTATATAGCCAAACAATTGTAAAGCAAATATTGAATAAATGTGTTTTTGGAAATACACGTATTCAGCTATGATTTCGAGTTGTCTGTCAAAACGTATTGTTTGCAGCTCTTTTTACTAAACATGAAATGCATCATCGAGTGTTTTATAAGCTAATGTATTTTTAGACAAGAATAATGTATGTATTTTCTCTGTAACATCAATAAGCATCACCTGTTTGGATCTTTCTTGTTTTGTGAGAATAATGGCCTATCATTACTACGGTGAAATGAAATTAGCACTCTTTGATAATGAGAGATAAAATGTCTTTTTGACCCCTACTTTGCTTTATTGCTTTGTTTACAACAATAGCAAAATTACGATTTATACACAAAATATTGAAAAACAATAACATGTAAATTAATACAACCTAGATTTCCTTAGATACACCTAGTTTTGGTCCAGTTCATACGAGTTTCGAACAAAATTAGACTTAGCTCATTAATGTAATTATGGCGTTCCAATTAATATTAACTTTGGAACATCTAGATTTAACAGTGAAAAACTAGATGTAGCCGAGTTAAGTAGATATCTAGCTGAGTATTAATGATTTTCTTTTCAGCTAAACTGGGTATTTTGAGAAAAAAAATAGGTGTAACTCTATAATACAGTTAAAATATTATGTCTCATGTAAACCTGTTTTTCAGTTAATGTGGGCTACTGAGAAAAAGTATGTTTAACTGGAGAACATTCAGGTTTAGCTAAGAAAAAGCAGCTGTAACTCATTTATCAACCAAAATCACAATGGTGAGAGAAAACTACTCCGGTATTATTTAGTTTTTCTCATTTAAGCTTATTTTGTCTCCAGGGAAGATCATTAATTTGATTTTAGTATCGTAATTTGAATTAGCTGGAGAAAAAGTAGGTTTGCCTGAGAGAAACAAGGTATTGCGTCACATTTTTATCCATTAGTGTGTTTTGGAAAGCTAAATATATTTTTTCTTGATCAAAGCGAGTTTTTCGCCGGTTAATGTGGATTATTGCTAAAAAACTATTAGGTTTAACTACGAAAGAAAAATACATACATGCACGCACGCACACACTGATACAGTCATACACATGGAGAAACACACAGTGAGGCAGGCGTAACTAAACCAAACAGCTAGAATATTTTACGCCTGTTGCAAAATTCGGATTCGTAATGAAGTGAAGAATGGTTTGGATAGAAGCATTGGTATAGATAAGGACTACAACAAAATTCAAATGGACAATGATTTTTTTTCTGCTACTGTGAACGATATATTGTGTCCAACCGACTTTTTGATCTGCATATAATATATACCTATTTTTTTCGATCGATTTCACCAGCGTGTCCAACAAGTAGGTGTATGCTAGCATTTAGTGGTCGGAAATGTTCGGGGATGTGTTTTATTTGATTTTCTAAACATTTAATTGTGATTGAACAAAGTAATTAAAGGAATCCATTAAAAGATAAAATCTCATTTTCCCACGACCGGAATACAGGGTTTTATTGCAATCGATCGTAAAAAGGCATCGTTTCATCGTTCGTTCAATGAGAACGCTGTCTAGAAAAGTTTGCTTTAATGAATATATTATTGAGGAGAAGAAAGGATATCTTATATTATATATTTCAGAAAGAAACACTATTTTAAATAGATCGTTCTACTATTGTATTTTGGTATTTACGTGCATCATACATTCAGAGAGAGAGAGAGAGAGAGAGAGAGAGAGAGAGAGAGAGAGAGAGAGAGAGAGAGAGAGAGAGAGAGAGAGAGAGAGAGAGAGAGAGAGAGAGAGAGAGAGAGAGAGAGAGAGAGAGAGAGAGAGAGAGAGAGAGAGAGAGAGAGAGAGAGAGAGAGAGAGAGAGAGAGAGAGAGAGAGAGAGAGAGAGAGAGACTTCGCACTTCTTAAATCCCACTCTGACTCAAACAGTTTCATGTCACGAAACAGGGGAATGATCATAAATACAAACAAAACCGCATTTTCAAAACAAACAATATTCCAATATTAAACCGAATAGATAATCGATCAACTTTAAATGACGTGATTCATAAAAAGTTATGTCATACAATCAGATAGGAATATGTATTTCTTAATATTCATAATTTGAATAGTGTCTTACGTAACACTCAACAAGTTTCAGTTATATGATAGTACCAGTTTTAAATGGTGGAGGAGAGAACCTGGTTATAATGTACCCGGGAAGATAACACCGGCCTTCTGCAAGTAAACTGTGAAACGTCCGCAAGTAAACTGTGAAACGTCCGCATGTAATCTGTGAAACTTCTGAAAGTAAACTGTGAAACATCCGCAAGGAAACACTCACAACAAAGACTTACCCACAACCGTTTATTACTTCGTTGATTGCCTTGAATTAGAAATTGTTCAAGAACAGTTTACCAGTAAAGTTAGCAAACTATTGAACTAACAGCATGTAGACGGAGTCGGGCGCCGGCCCTTCGTGATTGGACGTTTTGCTTGCAGTGGACACAAATGGGAAATTGGTGACTAATTCATACGACAACGCGACGATTTCGGCTTTCCCAACATCCACAATTAAATAGCAATATCCCAGCCTTCCACATGTGGAGTTTATATTTCACAATAATCCAACATGCCAGGGCGTGTTCAACATATGAACATTTCATATGCATATGTACATTTCATATAGATATATATACTCATTGACAAATTTTTTATATCGCTTTCCGCAAATTTTGAGATCGATAAAATAGTCTTGTTTGCGATTGCTCTGTTTTTTAAGTGAAATGTTGAGTTGCGTTTTCGTTGGCTGTTGTTGAGACGTCTGTACCAATTATATCGATGATTCGTTCCTCGCGTGTTTCATTTGGACTTGACTGTGGGATTACAGCAGATCTGACCAGTCGACAGGGGATATTTACTCCTCCGTGTCACCTATTCCAGCCTATTGGCTTCTAGGGGTTCGTGTTTGTCCATTTTTGCTCGATTTGTATCTATATCCTGGACATCCTGTTTATTTATAACATGTTATTTATAACAAGTGTTATAATACAAGTAACATGACGGGATCAGCTTTCATATTGCCAACTTTCCACCTAACATTATAACTAACATTTTCTACCAAAATATATTATTTGATATGCCAAAGTACTTACTGATAAGGTGTCGTCATGAGGGTATTGACATTTAATTGCATTAATTGTTATTTGATGACAACATTTTGGTAATCAAATTAAATTTTAAGTTAACTATTTGAAAGTAGTTACTGAATTGTATAAATACATATCACTCTTTTAATTCATTCGATTTGATTTGATTTGATTTTTTGTTTTACGCCATACTCAACAATCTTTCAGTCATATGATGGCGTCCAGTTGTTATTGGTGGAGGAGAAACCCAGGTTACCCGTGTAAAGACCACCGACCTTTCGTTTAGACAATGAACTCTCGGCAGTATGTTCACTCCTGCATGACACCTTTTCCAAATTCTTAATCATCCGACAGAAAGTGTTTGTCTAATGGCCACAATTTTTTATGCTGTCTCTTCTGGACCAACTGACCGTTTAAACCTTTGTATTCGTGCTTATCATAAGTATATTTCAAGCTATACCAGCACCGGATATAAGTTTATATTTGTAAATATATTTATATAAATTGCTTTTTCGTACTGTCTCAACTTGAGACATCCATTTAGTTTATAAACGGAAACGTTTTATTTCTTCATTAGTTCTAATGCATTTGGCATCTTATTTCATTTATATATGAAGATGTTAATACCCATCAAGAGGTATGCGAAATTGTACGCTTTGTATGTGAAATAGATATTAATCTTATCAAGAACTGCAAAATAGTGCCTTGCTATGCATATGACAAACATCAGCAAACAGTGTGTGAACGAAGCACTGCCAAATATAACTAGATATAACAGATGTAAACTTTATTTGTCAATTTGGTATTCATGTTATCATTTTGTAACAATATGTCCATTGTCTAATTTATTATTGATATTTCTTCTCCAGAGCGTATTATGAAAGATTATTCAGAATGCTACCTGATACACAAAAATCCCAATATTCTAGTGGAATAGTTTAGAACCTACCACAATACACTATTGGCTGACGTTTATTGATTCTACTGAAAAGAGATAAAGGGGATGCTCTCAAATACCAAACGGTGATTGTATCTTGTGAGTATAATTAACTACAACAGTCGTTATGTGAAGAGAAAAGGTAAACTTTTATGTCAGAATATAACCTTTCTCTTCTGATATTTTGGAACGATACAATTTTTGTTTTGCTGATTAGTTCAGATTTATAGCGTTGGTTTATTTTGGGGTATTGATCTTTAGATTTTGATGTAAGTTTTGATAACATTACAGATTCGACCATTGGAACTAATAAACCAACAATCTTTTTACTAGATAATTGATCTCTGACATGTCGTCATACATGTTTCCGGTTTTGTGCTGAATTGTATCAATTTTGCATTTTTTCCCTCCTGAAGTTTATCATGTTTATCAAATAATAAAATAACTTGAAAAACTATTTTTACATTGCAATACCATAATTTGCAAGCCATGTCTGGACCATACATAGCAGATTCTTTGGGGTTTTGCAAATTCATGTTTTAAACATTTATTAATTTCGATCTAGTCAATTCGTTGCCCAGTCAAAGTTTCCGAAATCAACAATGCATAATAAATCCATCTCGTAGTTACTGTAGTTTGTGATAAAAAGCGGCAAATCTGTTACATACCTAAATGTGTCGGTCCGGTCATATACACAAAAGCAATACTCATTTTGACATGTACATGCTCGTAAATGTTCATGAAGGATCTTCTCAATACTTTCAGTAACGGCGATAATAAAATCTATGTGTTATAGGTCTAAGAATGAAGCATTTATGATCATTATTTTGTAGAAGCTGTAAGTTAGTACTATTGATTATCGGCCCAATCTCTGTGTGCTCATTACTTTCTGTCTTGGGTAATCTATATGTTGATTAAGATAATAAACGGAACAGTTCTCGAATCTATTATAATTTGGGTATATGACCTTATCACAGCTATGTAATTAGAAGTAAAGATAAAGAAGCACCAGATATATTCGAAAATGCGGCACATTGCCCATAACAACGATTTGAATATGCAGAACAATAATTGCGAATCCCAAACGAGATGGGACCATTTGCCCGGAAGGAGTCAGTGTCTCCTACTAGCAAAATACTGCAGTTGCAAATATCACATGAAAACCTATCGAGTTAAGTGAAAATGTCAATCTCGATGAAATAAGTCATCAGTTAGTATGTCTGATTGATTCAGGATTAAATATGTTGATTAAAAGTGTTGTATGGCGTAAAACAGTATTCAAATATTATAAACATAATACCAAAGTTATAATGCTCAAGACGATATCGTTTCTGTCAATTAGACTTCATCAGTTGAGCTCCACTTTGACAAGTATGTGTATTTTCTAAAGATAAAGTGGTATCATACAAGGCAAAATAATATCTCTAAAATATAGGCGAAATCCGTCTAAGAGTAACCACTGAAAAAAATGACTATCTTAGCTTTAAAAAAAAATCGAATTTAAATGGTGTTAACAGTGCCAAATATTACTTTAGTATAAGATGAACAGCTGGTACCGAAATAGGTTTGTGTATACCCTCGGGGACTCAAACGGTCCACCAGCAGTGGCAACGACCTAGTGGTTATAAATATTATAAACATAATACCAAAGTTATAATGCTCAAGACGATATCGTTTCTGTCAATTAGACTTGATCAGTTGAGCTCCAATTTGAAAAGTATGTGTATTTTCTAAAGATAAACAGAAGAAATAAAAAAACGTATTATATCTGATTAGCGAAAGGGAGTAAACAGTCGTGGTCCAGAGTTCTATCTAACGCTTTTGTGCACCCAGTTTGGTTTTATTCTCATATAATAGATAATCATTTATATCCCCAAGCATTGTTTGTTTAAATTTTATTTACACCATTCTCAGCAATTTCAAATTGTAGAGTAACGGTTAGTTTTTATCGGTGGAAACCTGTTACAATGTACACTGGAAGAGTTCAACGATCCCCGCAAATAAACTGGCAAACATTTTCATAAATCAGCAGAGTTTCTAACGGTACTGAACAGGCGATCACCAGAGGTGAGGTGCTTGATGATTTAGATCGTGAGGCTCCAACCCCTTGGCTACAGAGCCGCCATAAAAGTATATGATTATGATTAAATTGTGATGAAACAAAAATGTTTCAAATATTGAGACATGCGCCAGGAAATGATATGAATACACGGAAATGGAAACTTGTATGTGTTTGAGCTAATAAATACAACTGACAGCAAAAACTAATTTTGTTTATTTGACGCTGCTTATTCTTCGCCCATGATCGCTCAGAAAGTATATATGATGAATAACAATCTGGATAAATTAGATACCGAGTAAACAAGTTATCACATCGTTGTCAATATTGGGAATTAATTCCGTTATTCCTCTTGACAACAAATCCATCCATGATATGAAAATAGATGGGTTTCATAATAAAAACGGATTTGCTTTCAGGGAAACTCTAGAAAATACGTCAAATAGGAATGCATAAATTCATTACAAGGACCCACTCTTCGGGATAATAAATACTTTATAAAGGTAAAACTAAGGATTGGCTGGATTTTACAGTGACATTTAATTAAAACAACAAACACTAATTAGGTATTTTGACTGGTCGCTGAGGATATAACATGGGTTAAATCAATACAGATAGTGGTTTCAATAAGCGTATTATGAGAAGAATAAAGTGGCAAAACCATGGAAACAGAATATAGGAAATATATAATATACAGTTTATATTTCTAACATGAACTTGACCATAATTATACAGCTCACATCAAGATGAATTATTATCTTCACAATATGTGAACTGTAGAAAGGTTGAATCTATGCAATGTTTTACTATTTTTTTTTTATTTTTTTTTTTTATTATTAATATTATTTTTTTTTATTCATTTATTATTATTATTATTATTATTGGGTTTTTTTGTGTGCAAATGCAGTATTTTTGGATGATTCTTTTCCCAATGAAAACACACTACCGATTTAACAGACGTCATAGGTTTACAACAGGGAATGGACGTAGGACATTTGGCTTTAGAGAAAAATTGACTCAGCTATAGGAAGAATGTTTTACCGGAAGTGAACTTTCTTTCAATATGTTACCTTAGTATCCACGATGGCTGGTCTTCTACCACGTCTAGATAATGTCGGCGATAATTCAGTGTCGCTGTCTGAAGATATGCTCGTAAGGCTGACAGAACTCCTTCTGGTTACAGCCTAAAATGAATTTAAAAATTCATTGTGAGTGAACATGTCTAGTTTATCTTTTGATGTTAATTTTATTTTGTCTAATAATTAATATTTTCACCTTCAAAATATTATGAAACCATTGTTGATTTTAACTGCCAGTATATTATCACTAATTTTGACCCTAACTGTATCAAATTGATCTATATTCGTAATGATCTCTCTCTCTCTCTCTCTCTCTCTCTCTCTCTCTCTCTCTCTCTCTCTCTCTCTCTCTCTCTCTCTCTCTCTCTCTCTCTCTCTCTCTCTCTCTCTCTCTCTCTCTCTCTCTCTCTCTCTGTGAATGTATGATGCACGTAAATACCAAAATACAATAGTAATGTTATCTAATGGGATAGCGCTGGTACCCATTCATATTACACTGTATACACACACCTTGCTTTCGTACATGTCCGAAATAGAATCTAACAAGACAATTTAGGTCCAATTACGGTCTATGACTCTACTACATTAGATTTTCAGCAGTTTTCTTTTATTTAAGAACACTAGGCAAGCATAACCGATAGGTGTTATAATTTGTAAGATCTATATCAAACATATTCGTCAAATATAGGATCAATATCCCATGATTAGTTACATACAATCTTAAATTACGTAAATGTTTACCCACGTTATTTGTTAGCTTCTGTAGCATTATGTAAATCAAGTGTGTTTATAAAACGCTAAAGGGAAGTATAAGCTGAATGTATAATGAAATATAAACTGACGGTAAAATTATTACAGTGGAATCACAAAAATAAGACCACGTAAGTGACTCAAAGTGGTCTGATTATTGATGAGGGCTCTTAAGTGATGGTATGGGCTGATATAATATTTATGGTACTAAACGCCTCGTGAAAGAGGTGGACTTTAGGACAGTTTCCTTTTTCACTAATAATTAGTTATGTAAACATCAATTTTACGTAAGGGTTATTTTTACAACAGTAACAATGCACAGGATATAGAATCTGATATGTTAAAGCAGAGCACAGATGCAGGCAGATGAACAAATGATAAACATCTTACAAATCAGTTTGTATTCGAACTTACATCAACGGTTGAAGATATCAATTTAGCATTCAATGTATATGCATCTGTAAATATCCAGTATCTGATATATATGCTGTACCATGTGGGCGCAGATCACAATATGGTTTATTTTCATCTCAAGATCAGACTTCTAATGTTTACTGAAGTAGCATCCGGTACATGCACAAACAATATGTGTGAATTTTACACACATATTTACACAGGCACACACCAACCAAAAACACGTAAACAACGAAAACCATTATATTTCCGAAAATCATTTCATAACTTATATATAGAATACAATTGTTTTAATCACCAAGATATGCTACTTTCTTTATCTTCAGTCTGATATGATACTGACATGTTTCTGATACTTTGTCTTTTTTATTTATTTCGGACAATATCTGTGACATGATTAGAATTTCGAATTTCCGTGAGAACTAGAAAGATGAGCTTAGTTAAATAAACATTATATTATCGTATTTACCATTGCCGTTATGTCACTTGCTTCATTTTATATTTGTTGCGGATACTATGAAACATCTTATGTATTATATTGAAATAAATTGATAATAATACTACAATTTACAATGTTTCTTAAACGACATCGATTTCACTTTAGCATTTTCCACGTTGAATATTTTGTTGCAACTGTATTTTGTTGATGAAGATGGGTTTTTTTTTTTTTTTTGGGGGGGGGTGTTTTTTGTTTTTGTCCTTCTCTGCACTGTTACAGAATTTCACGTTTGTCTTTATTTTCGGTTTACTGAACAATTATTATAATAGTATTATTTTAAATATGTCATCCCATGTTTAAGCGTACTGGATTAAAACGACCTATGGCAGAGTTCCTTATATGAATGCTATAAAATGCATTGTTAATGTATGCCGAGAAAATGACAATCTTAGACTTTCGGTTATCTATATTCTTTTAACAAGATGTAACTATATACCAAACACAACAAACAGGACATATAAAGTCAAAAAATTAAAAGCCTCACCCTACACACTCCAGTCCGTGGAAAAGCACTTTAAATATATCCCTAGTAATCGGAAATCCCGATATCCCATATATTGTATTTTATAATCATTAGTTCTTTGACAGTAGTTTTATGCTAACAAGGATCGAACGATAGTGCCCCATGTGGTTATTGACATTAATAATGCATGCAGCATATATTAGCTAGCAAGGTCTATATGCTAGTATGTAGATCTAATATATTAGCTAGGAACATGCTGGTAAGTTGAACAATATGTACGTTGAAATTGGGTCCGAGAGTGAAAGACACCTTAACTCTTGTACCAGTACAATAATCAGTAACAAAATTACATTTATTTTAATTGGTGAGTTTAGTGGTATGTGCTATTTATCATCTATGCATGGATCATGAATATTTAATAAGCATAAGATACAGGAGCAGTTCCATAGTTCATATGTCGTCCAAAGACTGGGAATTTAAATTATGATTTTCATAATTCTTATGTGCACATACACATACACACGAACAAGAAGTTCCACTCCCGTACATGTGTAAGTGATAATTATAGACAAAGAAGTTTTATCTCGATTCATTGTATTATAAAAAGAAAATCTGACACTAAATGATATACTTCCAATATTTCCTTACCTTCGTTAAGCACGCTAGTTATCCGAAAAAGTATTTTTAAGTATTCGGAAATTCTTGTTCCCGATAAATCCGAAGAATAGGCTGTGGACGTAATTATTAACAGCACGGTGGTGTTATAAATGTTGTTTTGATGAGGTGTTTACATTTGCCGGAGTCAAATATATACAGCTAAATGAGTTTCAATAATTCGCCGGTCACATTAACTATGCATAATTGGCATCCAATGACATTCTGAAGAAGTACATCGCATCCAATATCACATTAAAGACATAACAAAGAACATGACCTCAAGATTAGAATCTGTCAGTCACTGCTATGAACAAACTGGTTAACAGATTTGGCAACAAAAATGTAAATGATGTATTTCACTAGAATTTTCAGATACATATAATTACATTTGAATTATATACACAGTAGAATGTCGATCAGTCGAAGTTCTAGGGACCACCTGGAAAAGTTTGAAACCTCGAGACTTCGACTAATGCATGGTAACCGAGAACAATACGTTTTTAGTTTCACAGGTTCTATAAGGTGTACATGACTCTTTCGAAACCATTTAAGACATGCACGGTCATAATGGTTAATAGTTAGTGCTAAATTTAACTAAATGTTCGTGAAATTAAAACATTGAGTGTGTATGAGAAGGAGATTTCATACACATTCAGATATTGGTTTAGAATTATCTGTTATAATTTTCTTTGTTTTTTATACAAATTGACCCGAATATTTATTCAAAACATTAAAAACTTCAATTCATAAAAGGTCGAAACATCGAGAAAGTCGACTCATTGAAATTCTAATATATATATATATATATATATATATTTTCAAGCTCACTTCATGCCTTAGATATTTTTGAAAGGTAGTAATCGGAAACAATTGCCGTGATAGGTTTATGGTAAACAGGGAATATTTGTGAATTATCAGTGTATTGAATAAGGCCCATAGTACATGTACATGATTTTGGTGATTCAAATATAGCTGATGGCGTTTCCATGCTGTTGTTTTTTTCCCTTGAATAAACGTAAGCAAATGATAAAGCCGTTAAACAAAGACTTTTAACTGATAGCTTTACTGATTAAGTGCATAGTTAATATGACAGATATCTGCGTTGCATTGTTCAGAAGTTAATTTAAGGATAAAGACTATGTTTAAAGTTAATTTAGCTGCAGAATTGGTATATATCTGTAAATAAAATGGAAATCAGATATCTACTATCTAAACTTATCATCGTCATCATCATCATCATCATCAACATCATCATCAGCCGTCACAGCATCAGCATCAGCATCAGCATTTGCATCATTATTATTTGTTTTGGAATATAACTATTTATGGAGGCATGTGTTTATTCTTCCACCCCGTTATATTTTCGTTTGTTGGATAACTGTTGTCAAAGAAAACACTTTCAAATGAATGAAGAAAACTAAATAAGTCTTACCTCTTTCTTTTCCGAAACTGTTAAAAAGTCAGAATAGTCAATTGTATATCCTTTTATCAATTTTCGCATTGATTTACTTTTATGTTTCCGTAAAGACATGTTCTTGTATTATAAACGAGCATGAGCTGTTTACATTGAAAACCTATTGTATACACCAAATGGGCGCGTGTTGGTAATTCTATAAAACTGTTTTATCTTGCATTTGTAACCCAAAACTTTGTTTTACGTTATCGCGAAATATGATGAGGCTTTCTGTCACATTCATTTTATAACAGACATGTTGCATCATTACGCTTTGCATTTCTGTCTCTATACGAAGTTTTAATTAATACAGTATACATATCAGTTGTGATGATGAATATAATATAACGGAGTCAAATTATTTGGACTAGCGTTATTTACATTTACAATATATGTTTACAAGGGTGGGTAATCCTCCATTTGCAATGATATAAACATTAGATGTAATGCAATACTGAAAGAAATTATATCAATGACGCAACAAAATTAATTATGTATCTACAATTTATGATTTCATACATGTGTTTGGCGAAATTAATTTGGAAATAAATTTGGCAATATGTAATTCCAGAAGTGACAAGTAATCCATAGAAATGATAATTATAATAATACCCGTTGTTTAGGCGCAATGATAGATTAAACAATGGCAAGATAATCCTGTAATTTACTGATGATTCAATACCGCAACATTTTACGATAATGAATCTAAATAATGGACTTTGAAAATACACAACCAAACATATCTAGCATGAGTGAACTTCTAACATATCATAAGAAGAACAATTCAGATTAGTTGATGAATAGTTATGATGTAATAATTGAAAGCTAGTAATTAGTTGAAAGTTTGTAGATTCAAAATCTCCCTTGGGTGTAAATGAACTGAAAGATTTCCAAATGTGAGTCTTTTTTTTTCTTTTCATATATATATATATATATATATATATATATATATATATATATATATATATATATATATATTATATATATATATATATATAACACTCAGACATTGTCGTACAGTTGTTCCTTTAAGAAAAACAGTATTTGCACAAACATATATATATTCGTGCAAATACTGTTTTTCTTAAAGGAACAACTGTACGACAATGTCTGAGTGTTTCAGTGTAATTGAACAAGCCACTACAAATGCGTATTTTCTAGCAACAAGTGTATCTACAACTTTATGCACATACCTAGCATTGCTTGAAAAATCGCCAGAAAGTTAGTTGTTTCTATCGGTAGCAGAGGCCATGGCATTTAATGCAGTGCTAGTAGTAATAAATGCAATAAATTTCAACTTCAAGTATTTCTCAGTAACCTAATTCCTCCATTTTCAGATCATGAATTGATTTCGGATTCTCATCGGGCAACTAACAAAATTTTGTAGCTAACCGCTAATTATGCATTTCACCTTTAACCTAAATTGTAGGTTTTACTCCTCACGAAGCGACATAATTCTATATCTTTAACATTTGACATATGATAGTAAGTGACCTACACAAAACATATGCTCTCGGCATTTGATAAAGTAATTATATCAAACAATTACATCAAAGGGGACAAAAAAATCGAATCCAGAATATATTTTGACAAGCAAAATATAATGTTTTATCAAGTTAAGTCGGTCTATTATATAGGATTAAAACCAGATTAATGATGATGATCACTACGATCACTGATAATTCTTCGAAATTAGTGAAACATCTAATGCGATCTAAATATCTAAATATCGATCGATCGATCTATCTATCTGTCTGCCTGTCGGTCTATCTCAATGTTTATCTATCTGTCTGTCTGTTTGTCTAGTGGTATATAATATTGGAGACATAATGATTTAATTATCCATTGCCACTCACTAAAACATTTATAGTGAATTATTACATGACTCTCTTATCATCAAGTTTCTGATTGGTTGGTTTTATACTTTCTGTTCTAACTAAGTCGTTATATTTACCCATACGTTGCTTCGAAGTGGTTGATATAACAGTCCAAATGATCGAGGTCGTACCCAAAAATAGCGTTAGGAAATTCCCGAACTTTTGGTTCATTGTATAGCCAATCATTAACGCGGTCTAGCTATACTGAGCGTCGAGGAAGAGCCTCCAAGATGGAAGACGAGGAAACTGTAAACAAAGGTTTTCGTTTCGCCACTAAAGACTATGATGGTGTCCAAGCATTATTGGAAGAGAGTGATTTTAAAAAATACTAGACGTGCAACAGATTTATAGCTATTTAAAACTGTTGTATTTCAGTTGTTCATCCTGTATAGGATCGCAGTACGTGCTTAGACTCCCACATCTTACATATATTTGCTGGATTTTCACAGGTGTGTCAAAGTAATGAAATAAATATTATATAATAAAATGAATAACGACCCCATTTTTGGTTAATACATAGAGTTATCAACCCAAGATACAATATTTATCACTTTCGTGGGTTGATAACATCCTGTATTAACCGTAATTGATGTCGATAATTGTATATCATAGGTATATCAAGGTAAATTGGCATACCTTTCCTACTTGGATATTTTACTTACTAAAGGCACAGATAACCAAAAACATTAACATTACCTTAAAAAATTCAGCTGCATTTCCGTATGCAATGACCTTTCAGATAAACTATTTCGCCATATCAAATGTACTTCGTAATTCGTTGAGAGGATCTAGGTCCTTTACTCTCTCGGACTATGTTAAAGCCAGCCGATTTGTATATGTTTTATATATTTACTTTTAAAATACATGGCGTGATTTTTATTGGAAAGTTAATGTATGATGTGAAATAAATGCTTTTTAATGCTATTTTAAATGCCTGACGAAAATAAGATGAATATATGAATAAATATATCAGGTCAGTGAAAGAAATGTTTCCAAACTTTGACAAAATCAAAACAATATAAATGTGAAAGTATGCATGCCTCATGTTTTATAATCGTGCCGCCATGTCTGGTGGAGTTGGGCAATTCATAATCATATGTGTCAAGAGTTAAAAATGGGTCGACATCACCTGATAAACCCTGCATATGGACAATTTCTGAAACGAATGTTTTGAAACAACGAAAAGACCAACTTTGCCTAATTTAGGTATGAAATGATGATGTACGAAAATAAACGCAAAGAGTAATAAGAATAAAATGTATATTATCTGCCAATAGCACGTGTTTATTGGACACTCTCTTCTTGAAAATTTACCGAAATTTTATTTGCAGTGCTCAAAGTAATGGGGGACAAACAGTAACTGATATTACAGGTTGGGCATTATTGTTGCAATTATGCACAACATATGAAGATTTCATATACAGAGGTAAACTACTCACTGACAAATTATTGACACAGGGATATCGAAAACCGCGTTTAATGTCAACGTTCCGCAAATTTTATGGTCGCTATAATAGTCTTGTTTGCGACTACTCTGTTTCACTAAGTGAAATGTTGAGTTGCCTTTTCGTTGGCGGTTGTTGAGACGTCTGTACCAATTGTGACGAGGATACACTCCTCACGTGTTTCATTGGACTTGACTGTGGACTCACGGCGGGTGTGACCGGTCGACAGGGGATGCTTACTCCTCCATGGCACCTGATCCCACCTCTTGGTTTCCAGAGGTCCGTGTTTGTCCATTTTTACCGGATTTGTATCTGTGTCCTGGACATCCTATTGATTTATACTTTGGTATCTGAGATTTTTATATTGCTATCCTAACCAACAGATGGTCACTTTGGGATACATATGAGATAAATATTACATAAATTGGGCATGTAAACAGCTCATATCGCTTTAAGGTAAACAATTTATTTTGTGCAAAAGTTTGGAATTGTTTTAGTTTAATATAACATATAATATTATACTTCATACAGAATATTTGATGGCATTGGATGCAATCGTGAGTGATCTTGATTACGATGAACAACGTTAATGAAAATAATCGATTACATTTAAAATTTGGTATAAACATAATGTAATCGATTAATTTTTAAAAGCCATTTGAAATTGATATATGTCTAACACAGACATATTGTTAATTATAAACAAGAGTATGAAAATGGCAACTGAATAATATGAATTACATGAATATTTCGGTTTTCCACTTGTGAACATTACAAATTAAAAATTAGTGTCCCTTTTAATCTGCATTTATATCTTGACATATAATGTTTAAAGTTTTTAATATCTTATAACTTGTTGTTTCAACAATACAAGGAATGATGTTTGGATTCAACATTTCGCAAATTGTATTGTCGCTATAATGAATTTGTATAAGACCATCATGTTTTGCCTAGTATTATGTTCTTCGTTGTTGTTGTTGTTTGATTTAAATTTGACTTTTATGGTTCCTGTACTTCCGGAAAACTTATACTTTGATATCTGAAGTGTTTACATTATAGATGATGCCACTGATCTTTCACAGTATCCGATACCGCATCTGGATTTAGGAAATATTCTTTGTTTTCACGAATGCATCGGATTTAAATTCGCCTAAACAAGAGATGCAGATCGTCGGAATTATATACGCATTATTCGTAATACTAAGCTACCTATATTAAATACAACTCTATACCAGAGTAAAAAATTCAGTTCGAAAGAAAGCTGCAAAATTCACTTGTTGATGTACTGTATAATGATTTGCGTCACTACACCTGTTTTTGCCTACAAGTGTGTTTTTCCCAAAGCAAACGAAGCGTTTTCATGGAAACTTTATTGATCAGTGGTTTGTAATATCAATCATCAGGGAGTACTAGTCGTCGGTATCAGAATGAGGAAATGGTGTCTCGTAGTTGGACATCGAATTTGCTACTGGATATGTTACTGTGGTAGTCAGACCTTGAAAATTGTTAACAATGAGAATGAATTGTAATCAAAATATCATACACTCCCCATTTCTGTATGTCTTTTGCCATCCTTTCTACTGTTCCAAGGTGCTATCCGTAGTCTTCAGTTCTCATTGTACAGTACATATCTATGTGTTTTTCCATTTGTGTTTGGCTGTGATAATTAGGTGCTACTAATTCTAAGATTTAATTGATCTGTTTTTGCTTTGTTTAATGTTGTCGTACATTAGGAAAACATTTTCACTTATAAAGAGCGCAGCTGCAGCAAAGCTTGTAAAAGTGTGAGGTGTAAAAATGATCTAAACCCCATACGCGGTAATTTCAAGCATTTCAATGTGTATCAGGTTAGAAAATACTATTAAGTCAAATTATGTGTGGAAACACAATAACAGATTTCATTGGTAACTGTCCTGTTTTTCATGAACTATGAATAATCGCCAATGGTGTATTTTGAACCTGATCATGAGGCTCATTCATTTTGCTCATTTCATATTTATATACTGTTCTATATACGCCACTATACGATCAAAATAAAAAATATGTGAAATATTAATTTTGAACGGCGCTCTCCCTTAGCCAATCATATTTAATCAATATCATGGGTGTTAATGCGAAGTGAGACAAAGTTTGACCCACAGTGAGCGAAGCAAGCTCTTTATGGTAAGAAGGTAGAAAAACGAATTGTACATACGTACGACCCAAAATCGATGCGAGCTCTGTATGGTATGGAAGTTAGAATATGTAAAACGGAAGTGCGTTTTTGGGACTATAAGTCGAACTACATTCATTATAACATTTGATTGACAATGATCTGTTTAAGAGTAAATAAGAATCAGTTGGCTATTTTTGTTGGAAACTGGCATCTCTGAAGATCTCATTTCTTCGAAATATACAAGTCATTATTCTGGTGTCTTGTCTCCAGGCCTAGTCAGTCAATATCTTCACGATAACACGATAAGAGCTCTTTAAATTCGACAACTAACATCTCACCTCATGAAAATATGTATAAAAAAGTAAAGAAAGAAAGAAAATCCGATTTCGTTTAAATCTTGATTCCAGAAAACTGTCTTTCCCAGTTTCCCAGCAGACGCCGTGTTATCCCCATAGCTCACACTCATGCTTGTATTAGGTATGACACCACTCAATATTTTTCCATAGGACAAAATGCTAATTTACGAAACTTCAATGTAACTCCCATGTTTATTAAATCTAGGTTAAATCAGTACCCTGTGTTGAAAGATAGATATTTTTGATAAGAAAATATACAATCAAAAGTATAAGTTACCGTTGCATGTCACTTCGAATTCCCACTTGTTTACAACTCGTAGTATTCTGCACCAAAGGAAAAATATTATTCTCACCTGACTCTTCCTTTAAACATTTCAACCGTCAACTCTATAATTTGCAAAGTACCACTAATATCCATATACCTTTATCACCTAAATGTCAGTTACAAATGGAAAAACTGTTTTTTCATTTAATGATCAATTAGATCGGTGGGCTCATTTGGGGTATCCAACATGTATGTATCCATGTTTAACTCCGTTGTTTTCCATTTTATGTGGTTGCCCTAACCCGACGCATTTGATGTTATGTCATGATACAACAATGACTGAATTGCACTCGCTTTAAGGCAATGTCTTAGTTCATATAATTTGGCCTTGAACTTTTCACCGAATTTAACCCGTTCATTGTACTAGATATATTTCCATAGAACATTTGCGACGGATGTGGAATGCCAACAGAGGACGCTGGCTCCTTCCGGACTCCTGGCCCTATCCCGTCGGGGATTCGCAATTGTTCTTCATTTTGAGACCATTCCACATCTAATTTGTCGTGTTCAAATGAAAGAAAGCTTCGTTTATTAATGAGTACTTCTGCATCTTTAATTATAGAACATGTACATATACAGAAACATGCATTTATCCCCCCCCAATATTACATGTACGTTATTACAGAGGTATGACTGTATTATATATGCAAGTTGTGCAGTTATACAAAGTATATAACTTATATATAATTAAAAAGTCAATGTTTATGATTAAATATGATATTTTAGAAATGACGGCCATAATATTATTTCCATACACTTTAACAGAATTGATTAGAACTGCGGTTTGTGTTTATTTACAGTGTTTGTTTTTTTGAGTGAAAACTATGAGTGATTACAAAGGGGAATGATGAAAAAAAGTATGGGTATTATAAATACGTTATAATAACAATGCACATGTTGCTGTAAATATATATGTGATCTTATATACATAATATTAAATGCATGTATTTTTAAAATATAACAGTTAATATATATTCCCATCAAATAAAACCGAATCTGTAATATTGGATTGAACGTATATTGTTCAAGGTGGGTAATAAGTAAAACGCAATGTAAATGCCATTGAATGTTACTTGCTCCAGCTTTGTTTACCTTGTAGCTAAGCGTATTTAGTAGATCTTGTTCATATGTGCGAGTGTGCGTGTTTGTGTGTGCGAGTGTATGTGTATGTGCATGTGATTATATATGTTTTGTGTAAACTCGTGTATGTGTTTGAGATTGTTTGCATGTGCGTGTATGTGTGTTTCTGTATATGTGTGTATACACTTTTGTGTGCCATTAACTGTACACATACATGTTGTTTGCCCTTGTAAACAAAATGTTTCAAAAACTTATTATAGGAAGCGTTTTGCCAATACCTCGAGTCACCTCGCCTGTCCATGGGCATATTAGGCTCTTAAATGCTAATAATGGAATGTTAATTAATGTATCACGCATGTCATGACATGAATCAATCATTATCTTATCCCAGATACTAATGGTGAAGGAGTAGCCAAATTAATATTCTTCTACTCCTGACATAGCTGTTTCTAGTCGTATTTCGAACTCTAGGTCAGCGTATTCAACCTTTTTATTTGAGTTACATGTACTATTATAATACTTGACATCACATAATAGGTGGTTTATGGCAGTTACGTTTGGATTCATGCATTTTCAAACTATCGTGTAATGTTGTACAATATATCACATGGTGTAGTCATAGTAAACATATAACAGACAAAGCACAATTATTTACGATATTTGGTATGGGGAAATATTAAGATAAAAACATATGTGAGATATACGAAACAAATATTTAGCCAATCAAATGTGCGATTGTCGGTTGTTGTTATGGTGGTGCACGTCCTTAGTAACAACAATGTCGTCTGATGAGAATAAAACTCACTAATAAATATCTAGTTAGTACTAGTATTCTTCTCAAGTTAAACGTAGTTACTGTAAAGTAAAGCTCATTTTCCCACGTTAAACCTACCTTTTCTCAATCAAACCTAGATTTTCTCCAGTTAATGTGGGTTTCAAAACCAATTACGTTGAGAAATTTAGTTTTAACCCATTAATTTTTACCATTTTGGCGTAATATTTGAATTACCCGGAGAAAGATTAAATTTAAATGAAAGTTTTAAAATGATTCTGGTGCTATGGAACCTATTTTTCTCAAACAAACTGGGGTTTCCTCAAGTGTGTTAGAGGGACGCACATTACATTTGACAATTTCAATCTCGCGTCATTATCACCCTACTAAACTAGTGCATTTTATTAAATATTCAACAATTTGGTTTGGAGATCTGAGTATCGCTAGGGACATTTTGTCTCATTTGGCATAAATCAATAAGAAAAATAATTCTACCACTATGATTGTTGATGGTATAATTATTCCCTCGACACGAAAGACATATATCAACTAAGTGCAATATTCTTATAAACTCAATTAAAGACAATCTGAAAGTGAAAAAAGCACACATCCATGGTATGATACGTTGGGAATAGTATCTAAAATTCCGATTCCACCTCTTAAATTCCAGAAGTCCGTGTTTGTCCATTTTTACCAGATATGTGCCTATATGCTTGGACATCCTATAGATTTATACTTTGGTATCTGAGATTGTTTTTATATATTACGAAACTTGTTTTAAGCAAATAAAAACATGTACTTTAAAACATCATTATACACATGATTTTTCTCATGATAACGAATCCTGTAAATGTAATTTGGAACAGATGGGTAATAAATGTTTAGATCAAAATACCTGTCTGTTACCTAATAATTACAGGTGATAATTGTCTGTACTAATAAACAATATCATTAACAATCAGACATTTACTCCTGTAGTTAACCCAAATTACGGGCATCGCACTGTTATTGTGTTAACTGATGGCACAGTTAAGACATTATTTACTGATACATATTTGTGTCACTGATATCTATCCGTGACAAAAATCTGTAAATAATATTCATGATGATAAATTCTACTTTATTAACAGTATGTAAAAATATATGATATATCCCATAATATTACAAGTGCAAAAATAGGGGATCGAATGGCACGCAATTAAGTTTTACCTTAGATATGCAACTATTCTCATGCCATTTGATAGAAGAAATTGGATATGGAGGTTTTATTTTAAATGTTTTTCTTTTAATTTGGTACAATGTATTTTGCATTGTTTTTATATTTTTCTGTTTATGAAACAAAAGTAGGTAGGACAGTGTTTTGTTCATTCTGCATACCCTAGTAATTTCGTGATTGGGATGACACTCTATTATGTTTATTTGTTTCAGTATTATATCAGTGTATTACGTAAAATATCAAAATAATGATCTAACTTGTCTGCTTTATTGGCATATCTAGGATATAGTTCGCTGAAAGTGGACATAAACTGAAGTAAGGGATTAGTTATTGTTTTTGTGACCTAATACCACCAATGTAGTGCTTCTCTGGAACAGTTGTGATTTTAAAGTGATGCGTTTGAATATAAAGGGATATTGCCTTTTATCATTATGATTCATTTTCATCTCTTTTCTGGCATATTCCTCTACATGATGTTTGTCATTTTATCAAATTTCAGCCTCTAACTTAGAATCTCTAAGATAATATTTACAGCAATGAAGCTTCTGTTCATGCAACTTGCATCTTCTCTTAATTACACCCGTAAATATGTTATTTCCGTTACATCGACTGAACTATTAAACGTTCCACCCCACAAATACAGGTAACAATTTCATTTCCACAATAGAAATTGAAAAGCTATCAACAATCATCCGAGTATAAATACAAATACAATTAATGCATATTGTATACGAGTGCCAATCTCTATCAAATTAGCATTCTTCTCGAAATAAAAGATTCGTTTTGCGTCAGGTTGATAGAATACAGAATTACACTTTTATCATGATACAGTTTATTTGTAGTGCTAACTGAACACACACACGGATCAATAACTAATTAAGGTAGCGAATGTAATTAAACCACAGTAATGTATTTTTTTCATAACATCATCTTGGTAAACTAAAACCGAGTGCGTGTTGTTCAAAGCTCCTTATAGGATTGAGGCACCGAGGAATGTTATAAGAAAATGTACAATTTTACCCAATATGAATAGTAGAAGTAGTCAAGCGTAGGGATTTGTCATATATGACACGCAACAAAACCATGTTAAAGAAGGTTTTTCTTAATTAAACCTATTTTCGCACAATTACATAGATATCATAAACATGATACCAAAGTTACAGTTTTTCAAAAAGGCAACAGAAATGCTAAAATGATAGTTTCTGTCAACAAGACTACATCATTTGAGTTTAAACTTAAAATGGATGTAGAGTTTAAAAACAAAAAGTTGTATCGTGCAAGGCAAAAAATAACCTAAATTTATTACATTTTTATTGAATTTATCAATTAAATACGAGCTTTATTTTTCACTGCTATTTTGAATTGAATTGTACTGCATTCTGATTGGCTTAAAAAAATGTCAATGTAAACTGTGATATTTGTCATTAAGCCAATCAAAATTCAGTGTCAGGCCACTGATGAAAATCCGATTGATTAAACCCATCTATAATGTAATTTCATTTTCAATTCATTGTTTGATCACAAACTGATCAAATTTGCTAACAAATGTTAATAGATGGTGATGCCGTGATAAACACTTTTGAACACCTACTGTATATATGACGTATCAAGCCTGAAGGGATTTTTGTGTGAGCTATTTATAACGCCGTATCGATGCTGAACAAAATGGCTCCGCATAAACTTGTTCTGCCAGGACTAAAAGGCAGTCGATATTATGTTTTGATGGAGTGGTTTAAAGTGGTCGAAAGGCAGTGAAAATGTTTAATGTATCCACTATCTAAGTCAACAGTTCAAAAGTTTAAAAATATGCAGTGAAACTGAAGATACAGTACAGAAAATAAACATCGTATTGGGCGAACCTCGAATGGAGTTTGACAAAAAGATACAACCGTCCTTAAATTGGTCAAAATGATATTAAACAAAGTCTTTTATCCGTAGATAGTATTAGATAATTGTATCTTACATTCCCAAATATATGTTTATGGCATAATGGCAATGGGATTTTATGTTGTTATATGTGCTATGAAAGACAAAGAGTGGGAAAATTAAACTTCCAGATGGTGACAGCCATTTTGTATTCAATGTGAAAAAGATAATATAACTGTAGTAATATATAATAAGCATTAATACAAATCAAGGTTGAAAAATGCTTTGAAAAACATACGGTGCTAGTTTACGCATCAGCGATAACACTTGCATCATCGGTAATCACACACTATGCTATCATTTATTTAAAGCAAATATTAGACCCTAAAATCTATATCTCACACGATTGTCGAAACTGGATACACAGCTGATTGCATCCAGAAGCGATTAGATATAGTATAACCAGTAGTATTATATAATATCACATCTTTGATTTATTACTTCTCTACATCTCTAAATCAGTCGTATTCTAACGAGAGAATTATATTTAAGGAATGCATCCTATAAAAACGAAAGAGATTATCGCATTTTCTAAAATTGTTGAAAACAACGAAATATAATTGTGTTATTTTTATTCTCGGAAATTCAAGATGACCGTCGTGACACCCATCGTGAAAACTGCCGCATAACTTAAACAGTATTAATCGTCAGATGAGCCAAGATACAACATATAATACAGGTAAACATGGGAAATGCAGTGTGTTCAGAGAATTATAGTGGCATTTTACGAAATAAGTGTCGCTTTAACCAATAAGGAGGTAGAATACATGTCGGTATCTATAGAAACGAGGTATGCTTGGGTTCTTTGACTTTGAGAAAATGATGTGTCTATAAATGTTTAGTAGCTGTTCGGAATTTTTCAGTAGACATAAAATAATAAAATAAGTTTTTTTTTCTGTCCCTGCTGTTAGTATTTTGGAAAGAAGCATGAATGAACGATAGGTGGGAATTTTGCTGGATCATGTTATGTGTCTCGTTTTAGCCTTTTTTGACGTTTTGACAATTAATAGTGACAATTTTCATACATATGGCAATGCGATATGTCTAAGCGAACTAGAAATTAAAGATACAACAGAATCAAGCACACACGCTTCATACTTCGACATTTTACTTAATATAGACACAGACGGGAAATTAGCAACTAAGCTATACGACAAACGCGACAATTTCAACTTTCCCATCATAAATTTTCCACATTTAAGTAGTAATTTCCTTCCGTCACCCGCATATGGAGTTTATTTCACAAATGATCCGATATGCCAGGGCGTGTACAACATATGAAGATTTCATATACGGCGGTAGACTACTCACTGACAAATTATTGACACAGGGATATCAAAAACAGCGTTTAATGTCAACATTCCGCAAAATTTTACGGTCGGTATAATAATCTTGTTTGCCATTACTCTGTTTTACTAGGTGAAATGTTGAGTTGCCTTTTCGTTGGCGATTGTTGAGACGTCTGTACCGATTGTGACAAAGATACACTCCTCATGTATTTCATTGGACTTGACTGTGGACTCACGGCGGGTGTGACCGGTCGACAGGGGATGCTTACTCCTCCATAGCACCTGATCCCACCTCTTGGTTTCCAGAGGTCCGTGTTTGTCCATTATTACCGGATTTGTATCTATGTTCTGGACATTCTATTGATTTTTACTTTGGCATCTGATATTTTTTTATATATGTACGAGTTCCAAATATAAATATGGTAGCTCAGACCCTTTATATTTTTAAAGGCCCAAGACCGGCTTATATTGAACTACATGAAATATCACACATTATAGAATTCAAAGACATACCGATAAAAACTAGTACACACATACACTGCAGTTAGGCAGAAAATGATAAAAACATCGTGATACAAACACCCCTAATTATCGATCGCACATGTACCGTTCACTGCTGTTACATCGATACGAAAAGCATATCAAGCATGAATAAACGTCAAAATGGGGGAAGCATTTCAATGAAAACTACAATTATTCTTTTTTCTAAATAAAAATACTGTATTTCTATACATATACTTTTACCACTTTCAAGTTAAATAAACAAAAACAAAAGAAAGTATTGGTATTCTCCGACCAGTTTGAGATTCCACGATTTAACAGAGGTGTTACATAAATTGTTTTAAACAGATTGAAGTTTCTTCAGGGGAAACCCAAAGACGGATAGCAAATTATTAATTTGTTTTCAGTTTCATATTCTTCTTCGAAGCATTTCAACGCTCTATTTCTGTTCGTAAACGCATAGCACAATTTTTTACCTATCCTATCGCCATTCTTTTTCTGTTCTTTGTGGGTTTTTTTATTTCTCACCCGTCGTATATTAATGAAATTATTAATCCATGTTGAAAAAAGAAGCATGGATGGCGTTTATGCTTTTAAAAACATAATGATTTCTAAATAAATAAACATTTATCTTTCAACTACTCTATTTTTACCTACCGGAAGTAGATATAGAGTTAGACCTGTACATCGACACTCGACACGATTACGTAGATAAAAATACGATTTACGTGTTATAGGTCACGAAAGGATGTATACAACGTGTATAATCAGAGAGATAAATGTGTAATGAGGAGAATGATGCACGGTACAAAGGTTTTGGTGAGAAATATGGACGAAGGTATTTTTTTCTTTCTGTTACCGGCAGACATTTTTAGTCGCCTACCTTCTCTTATACAGTACGTGATACTCGACGCCCTCCTTCCCATTGATAGAAATAGCTATTACGCTTTTTGGTTTGTTCCATTCCGATCATTTTTGTTGGAATTGTTAGTGTTCATATCATGTGACCTCAAAAGAATGTCGGGCAATATCGCTTCCGGTTTCGTAATATTTATATTGACAACATTCAGTGATATCTTGTCTCAGTTCTTCTCCTCGGATTTCATTGTTGATAGATGTTGGAATCCTTTCTTGTAACGACTAACCACACGTGCGGTCACCTTTCTTGTAGGTTGCCTTTTACATCTGGCATCTAGTACTGCATTGTATCTAGTTCCCAGGTCATATATATATAAGATAAAATTGGAAGCTGCATACTATTATGACAAACGGTAGCAGAAAGAATCAACTCCAAAAAGGTTTATTGAACCATACCAGTAGGAAAAAATGCCCGTTTTTCAGATAACTTTTTTGTGGATGTAGAAAAAGCACGGACATATTTTTCTCCATAGACAAATGATCCAGGTACATGTTCTACCATAGAAAAATAACAATAAAAAAACTAGTAATAATAATAAAAATAATAATAATAATAATAATAATTATAATAATAATTATAATAATAATAATAATAATAATAATAATAATAAGAAGAAGAAGAAGAAGAAGAAGAAGAAGAAGAAGAAGAAGAAGAAGAAGAAGAAGAAGAAGAAGAAGAAGAAGAAGAAGAAGAAGAAGAAGAAGTTTATTTTCAAAATAGAAAAAAAATCAACAGTAAATAATCACCATGTCGTACAAGTTACAGGTGTTATAGTAGGTTGAAATTATAGCTATATACATGGCAGTTGTGTGGTGTTTGCAAGCAGTGCAATTTCGTTTCCGCCACCTCCCGGAAATATGTCATTAATAAATTTGACAAAGTATTACGATAAAATCGATACAAAAACTATAAGTGAGAAAATTATTGCCAGTCTTTTAATTTGATTGGGCATGTCACCACCGGCGACGTTTCTATTTTGAAAATGAAAACCTCAAAAACCGTATTATAAGAGGTCCTAAATACTGCGAAGCCCGTTCCTTTAATTGGCGTCAGAATTTCAGTTTAGTTATGCCGATGGGCCAAACATGAAGACGTGGAACCAGACTGAATAGCTAAAAGCTGTACGATGGCTGATAAAACCTCGTATTCGAAAACTTAAAGGAACTATTAAAACACGTTTTCCCTCTGTATTTAGTGATTCAGAAGTAGTAACTGAACTGGATAGATTGCATGGCCAATATGTACTGGTCCAAGCAGACAAACAGACAAAGCCCCACATAATGTAGGTTTTATTTGCTAGAGAAATTACTATAATTGTTTATTAGAAGAGCTAGGGTTTGGTACGAATTCTGGTAATCCTACATACACACGTAGCGCAATTTCAAAGGACGAGATCCTTCAAAATTAGGTGTCCGTATTACGGTCTTTTTTACGTACCTACAACCGATACTGATTTTGAGCTACTATATTTATATTGGGTACTTAAACTTCATAAAACTCCATATAATCAGAGGTACATAGCAGGATCCAGCAAATGTTCTGCCAAATATTTATCTGTACTCCTTACCAACACATTGACAGCCGTTAAGGAGAAACTTCAGCAGATGTGATTAAAAGAAAGACGTTTTATTATTGTAGACAACTGTTTTTTCACTAAAGGTTGTACCCAAAAATTTAAATATCTAGTGATACTTATTTTGTCAAACCCCACTCTGATTCTACATATAAATATGATGTTGATATTAAAACATACTGGAATTTGTAATAGACAATATATTTGTAATGTTCGGAGACTTTGTCTTTCAACAAACTGTCGGCAGTCCTATGGGAATCAATTGTGTACCTTAGTTGGCCGACCTGTTCCTTTATTCATACGAGGCAGACTTCATTAAAAAAACTGCTGAATCAAAAGAAGAAAACGCTAGCGGTGTCCTTTATTTTCACATTTAGATATATTAGACATTTTACTTGCTATAGACACTGACGGGAAATTGGCAACTAAGTTATACGACAAACGCATCGTAGGTTTTCCACATTTAAGTAGTAATTCCACATAGTCACCCGTATATGGAGTTTATATTTCACAAATGATCCGATAAGCCAGGCGTGTTCAATGTATGAAGATTTCATATACAGATATAAACTACTCACTGACAAATTATTGAAACAGGGATATCGAAAACCGCGTTTAATGTCAACGTTCCGCAAATTTTACGGTCGGTATAATAGTCTTGTTTGCGATTACTCACTAGGTGAAATGTTGAATTGCCTTTTCGTTGGCGATTGTTGAGACATCTGTACCTATTTTGGCTAGGGTTAAATCCTCACATGTTCCGTGTTTGTCCATTTTTATCGGATTTGTATCTGGCTAATGGACATACAAATGAGCAACGATGAGAGTGAATTCATATATTTCATTTGAATCGAGTTTCAATTATTTCCGGTTATACTGTCGACAAAATACCTTGTGTGAGACACAGAAATCGCCTACAAATATACTATAGTAACATATTTATTATTCAATGGTCCAAAACATATTCTTCATAATATAAAGAGCTCACCTGGCTCAGTTGGTAGTGCGCTCTTTATCGTGAGGTCGTGAGTTCGAGTCTAGCCTTTAGCTTAGATTCCTTCCAATCCCTCGGATGAGACAGTACAAATTTGTCACAGTAGGTGTGTTGGCACGTTAAAGAAGACTCACTGCTCAATGGCCGTAAGTGTCGAGCATGGGCCAAAATTGAAGTCCTTCACCAGCATTTGGTGACGTCTTCATATGAGTGAAAGATTCTTGAGTGGGACGTTAAACAACAATAAACCAAAAATACCATTATATATATATATATATATATATATATATATATATATATATATATATATATTTCTGTGTGTGTGTGTGTGTGTGTGTGTGTGTGTGAGTGTGTGTGTGTGTACTAAAGTTTAATATTTAAGGGAAAATAAGTATATAACTTCGTATGTTTATACATCCCAGCTCCTGTTGTAACTTGATATTTTTAACACATTAGATTGAATGCAATTTTTTCAAATCACAGGATCCACGTTTCCAGTAAAACTCTATATGTAAATACACAAATATTTATTAGTATAGATTACTTTATAGATATCATTTGTAAACAAAAACGCCCAATGTTACTCATTTATAGCCTAGTGTTTTACACAAAGAATAAATGGATCTCATGATTTCACCAACAAATTCAAGTTCAACAAGAGAAAAATCAAATTATCGTATGAACAATTGGTATAGAATGTTATACCGCTGTTGTCGTTCAGGAAACCCGACACTTAAAGGGGCATTAGCTTTGCTTAGTTCGCTTTTTCTCCATTTACTACTTGTACTTCATGTACAATCAGTAATAAGAACTACAGACATACAAATATTATATAACTGTATATTTTGTGAAAATAAAGTAACGCCCAGTGTTGTATGAAAACATACATATACATAGTACTTTATATATATATATATATATATATATATATATATATATATATATATATATATATATTATATATATATATAATTTGTCATTCATCTTTTAATTTGAAAGGAAAATGGATGTGGCAATGTGTTTCATGTGTTTTTACGTGTTTATTCCCTGATCATAACTTAAGTATCTTATAACTACTTTGATTTTCTCTTTTCAATGAAAGTCGCAATAGCTTATCTTTCCTTTTATACTTTAAAGATTGACATACAATAACAAAAAGGATATACATAGGCATATCCATTCTGAAAAAACAATAAACTTAAAAAAAAAAAATTCCTGTATATGTTATGAAAACTGCTCGAGAAACCAAGTTTGACAAGTATTCACTTGCAATTAATTAATTCAACCTAACTATTTTATATGCATACCACAGTGGAAAGACTTTATTTTGACAAAATATACAGGGATACAATATTCTTGACCTGTATATAGCTCTTATTTGTTATTGTACATCATATATTAGTAAAGGTCTACCAAGGTAAAGTGACATATGCGGATTATGTCAAAAACCAAACCATTACGGACTACTTTCCAAAAATAAGTTGTGCAGGTAAAACATAATGTCTTGCACGGTCGCAATGCATTACTGAATCTTTAATACTTTTGTGGCGGCAAGTAACAACTTGTCATCCCTGTTATGATTTGTTTTAGACTTGTTGTGCTTATAAACACGTGCCAATTTATCTAGTAAAAGTAGAAAAAATCGAAATAATTCGTCCTGGTAAACACGAGTAATATTCCTTTCAATACCTGCATTAGCATCTGACGTGATGACGTCTTAAATGGCACACGAGGCTAGTTTTATGTTTTACAAAAGGACGTTGCTATGATAGCAATTGACTAATTAAATGTATAAGAAGCATGTGTATATCTTCTTACGACTATCGATAAACGATAATCGGTAATAAACACATGTATGATATATAATTGTAGGAATTTTTCTCATGCTGACGTATTGTTTCCCAGTCTAATACGAAATGTTGAGTTCAAGAAGTTCAGAATTTATTCGGAAATTTTAAATGTGTATATTTTGTTAATTCCTTTTTAATGTTTGATCAAACATAAAGTTTCGTATTGTTATAAAATAAACAAAGTATACTTCGATCACAACAAATGAACAACATAGACACGTTTATACATCTGCCAATATTTTACACAAATAATAGATAGATGACATTTTGTCTAGATCTGCCTGGGCCCACTAATATAGATAAATGGTATACAGACGCAAACACCCTTGGCAACGATGATTTGAAGGTTAGCACAGAGATGCTGTATCATTATTGATGACATCTACATGCAAATCACCAGACATATATATCACGCAGTATATCACTGAGATGAATAGATTACACTTGACAAATATATTTTGCGTAAGTTAACACCATCTATAATGGACGTGTCATTGCAGCGTTCGAGTAAAAGCCATACTAACAATGGTACAGAAATTATTACTTTCTCTAGGACTGTTCTACTGTAGTGGTCAATATATACACAGAAAATAAATATAACTATACTGTTTTATCTGAATAACGTTTGTTATTCCTTCTAAATAACATTGCAACCTATGAAACATTCACATATTTGCAGATGACAAATATGTATGTATGTATGTATGTATATATTCATTTATTATACCAAAATTACTTTTATGTATACATAAGTAATGTCTGTATAATTTCCCATACCACAGAAACATTACATTTGGGGATTGACTGATGCATGTTCTCATTGTTGAGTGGATTTCTATTTGAACAAAAACACATGACTGAAATATGAGTTTTGCGATCATTCTGTCTATTTTCTATGCAAATCTGTAAAGATATGAACTATCCAATCGGATGCTCCTTATAACATAATTCATTGAGGCCGTTCGACTTCGATAATAGGTTTAAACTGCGCCAAGGGAATATCTCAGTACTAAATTATAAGAACAATTATTTTACTGTACAAAAATCAGAATAAAGTACTAAATGTTATTTACCTCTTTTCTGCTTCCCATGGGAACTATCATGAAATCATCAAGGGTTACACCGCGGGATAACTTCCCCTTTTTCTGATTTAGTTTTCTCAAAGACATTTTTGTCAAACTCCGTCACGTCGTACTTTCCACTGATAATACAAGTGCAATAACAAACGTCCAATGTATAGCGATGATCATGGATTGCTTAAATGTATTGTTAAATCAGATGAAATTGCCATGCAGTTCATCTTTTATTCGAGAGTGAACATTGATTTTCCATCGTAAATTAAAGTTTGCCACTAATGTTTAAGCACTCAACACGGAACGATATAATGCATAGGTAAGATGACGCTATTAAATCCTATGTAAATAATTATAATTGAAAACTGGTTTACGTAGATTCCGTTTCTCTATAACCGATTATAAAATTCATTTGATGCTTTCTTGGAAAATAGACTTGATAACTTTGCTGGACATGATAGATGTATCTCAGTAAAAGTTTATAAATATTTGAACACGACAATGAATAATTCTTCAGTTTGATGCAGCAAACACAAAGGCAACCTTGCTTTCTTTTCTTTATCGACTGCACTTCAAGATACAAGCATTAAAAGTAATTTTCCGCGTCAGTTTAATTTCAAACTTTTCTTCGATGTAACCAATTGAAGCATGGTAATTCAGTGATCACTGCACTCGAAACGCAGACTGTTGAAGGCAGATAAAGTAATCAAACGATAGCTTACATAAAGGTCAGTTTAACAATGTAACATTAGCATCTTACACCTTATCGTCCCCCAGATCAATTACGTGCATTAATAAAGTATTGCGCAGGCTTAGCAGGATCCATGCATCTTCAGGATTGATAGACACTCGTGCTCAAGACGTGGCTGTTTCGTTGATTTAAGAATTGAGGCCTCAGGTCAACCATCAACAGATCAAGTATGATTGAACAAAAATCTATAATACGTCCTATCCGGAGTATACAACATGATACTATGAATATAAATTTCTGAACAATCTGAAGTAGGTGATGTAAGGAAATTAAATATATTTGCGGAATTGGTAGTTTTATTCACTAAATGAAATTTGTAAACACCTAAACTGCTAATTTTAGTTCATTAGAGATTAACCTCTAATTAAAAATCTTATATACAAACCGTGTAGTTAATGAGTGCTTAGATATTTGATATGTGCACACAAAGACACGCATGCACATATATGTGGCTAATTAATCTAAACAATAAACGATTTACATTATTGATTTGTTTCAAATGTAATGATTGAAAAATCACAAGACATAAATCTAAACTGATTGGCTAATTCAATTGTTATTCAATATATTACAATTATCCCAATAGAATTTCATTTTGAAACACCTGCACTGAATTGTCAAATGACAGATTTCAAACCAGATAGAGAATGATGATTACCCTATTCCATATATTTCAAAACAGATAAATAGGAAAAAAATACTTGTGACATCACACTTTCAGAAAAAAATGCTGGAATTATGGCAGGCGATAATTTGTCTTTACCATTCACACCAGCTATTAAAGTTATAATATCTAATAAACAGATGACGACAAACATCTTAATTCTAATGTATAACTGCCTTATTCGGTTCTAATGTGCATGTGTAACATGAAACACAAAGGAAACTGCTACAACTCCGATAATATGAAACATACATAAGAATAGCAAGCTTCAAGATCATCTTTAAGTAAAAAAGTTTCAAGGTCACCTGATACAAGGTCAATGTCACAGATACATTTTAAAAAGTTATTATGCTCAAGACGATATCGTTTCTGTCAATTAGACTTCATCAGTTGAGCTCCAAGTTGAAAAGTATGCGTTTTCTAAAGATAAAAAAGTATAGCCGAAATCAGTCTAAGAGTAACCACTGTAAAAATATAAACATTCCAGATACCAAAGTATAATACCAATAGGATGTCCAGGACATAGATACAAATCCGGTAAAAATGGACAAACACGGACCACTGGAAACCAAGAGGTGGGATCAGGTGCCATGGAGGAGTAAGCATCCCCTGTCGACCGGTCACACCCGCCGTGAGTCCACAATCAAGTCCAATGAAACACGTGAGGAGTGTACCCTCGTCACAACTGGTACAGACGTCTCAACAACCGCCAACGAAAAGGCAACTCAACATTTCACTTAGTGAAACAGAGTAGTCGCAAACAAGACTATTATACCGACCATAAAATTTGCGGAACGTTGACATTAAACGCAGTTTTCGATATCCCTGTGTCAATAATTTGTCAGTGAGTTTACCTCTGTATCTGCATGAAGTATGGAGAGAAATAATAATAATAATAATAATAATAATAATAATAATAATAATAATAATAATAATAATAGTATTATTATTATTATTATTATCATTATTATTATTATTATTATTATTATTATTATTATTATTATTATTATTATTATAAGTATGATTATTATTATTATTATTATTATTAATGTTGTTGTTGTTGTTGTTGTTGTTATTGCTGTTGTAGCTGATCTTGTTATTTTTATCTTGATTGTATTTTAGATATTATTCTAAGGCTATTTATCAAATGAAATATTCAACATTCAATTCTGTTAATTAAGTAGAAGTACATTAATCACTGAGAAAATCATGGCAAATTCTACATTTCATGAATAATTCATAAACATAAAGGATATAAGCGCCATGGACTTTAGTTGGAAATTATATAACATTGGTATTATGATGATAATATTCTACTTTCATATTAAACATAAAGTAACTGAGAAATAAGTCGGAAAACCAAATCCCCATAGGAACATTGTATGGCAACCTCAGTAGTGCCATGGATTTAGTTTAATTGTTAGTATATATATAAAAAATATCCGATACCATTGTACAAATCTTTAGGATGTCCAGGATATAGATACAAATCTGGACAAATGGACAACCATGGACCCCTGGAAACCAAGAGGTGGTATCAGGTGCGATGGAGAGTAAGTTCCCCTGTCGACTGGTCACACCCACCGTGAGTCCACAGTCAAGTCCAAATGAATACGCGAGGAACGAATGCTCGTCACAATTGGTACAGGCGTCGCCGTCTCAACAACCGCCAACGGTTGAAAGTTCACATCAAACGCGGTTTTCGATATCCCTGTGTCAATATATTGTCAGTGAGTAGTGTACATCTGTATATGCATTTCCCATATGTTGAACACGCCCTGGCATATAGGATCAATTGTGAAATATAAACTCCGTATGCGGGTGACTTTGGGATATTACTACTTAAACGTGTAGAATTTACGATGGGAAAGCCGAAACAGTCGAGTTAATCTATAACTTAGTTGTCCCGTTTGTGTCTATAGTAAGTAAAATGTATCTAAAAGTTAACATAATTGTTAACATATCTCTGCCTGATATTTCAATAAGTCGATGAAATAGGACAATAAGCTAATAGTCGTAGATTCAAAAACTCAATTAGTTTATTTTTGTTTTTTTAAATACTTTTAAATCCATGTTTCAATAAACGTGTAGGATCTTTTATGCAACACCAAATTCACTTTGAGAAAGGCCAAAACATGTACAATAAAACTTGCTTTAGCGACAACCTGCGTATAAAGACCACCAGGTCACAAAGACCGCTTTTTCTGTCCCCAATAGTGTTATTTGTGTGTACAAATCAACCTCTATACAAAACCCATCTCCTTATAAAGACCGGTTTTGTTGTGTCCCTATGGGCGTCTTTATGTACAAGTTTCACTGTACGAGCAATTGGTCATAACAGTTTATTGTATATAAAAAGTAATATTATTATTCACAAATTTACGACTGGGATGTGAAAGCAATTAGTCGATAACATACCACAACAAGAAGATAATCGTACAGTGAAAAAATATAATTGTATATTTCTGATTCGTTAAAATCGCCAGTGTCAAAATAGGTGTAAGGCGTATGCGTCATGCAGCATATAATTGCATATCTCTAAATTCAAAACAGATACGCGAATGTGGTAATGAAATTCTACTTGGTGATTTACATTGACGCATTGTGAATGATAAAAATATTGTTTTGTCAGAATATATATCAACACAATCATAGCAGTACGTAAAATAAAGAAGACTTACTCAACACATTACTTTTGGACAACTTGTCCGAGATTAAATGCAGAATTATCTATCATAAATCTGACCAGGACATATCCCCAATTTATTTTGCTCCCAAAACAGTTACGGACACAGATTGGACGTGATTGGTTTGTTAGAGATGCTAATGCTGGGTTTACACTAGGCCACGATCTTCACCATTGTCACGATTTAAGGGAATCGTGAAGAGTGCGGGGGATGTACTGTCGAACCATAGTGATTGCAAGGGAACGTTGTGGAATCGTGGTGTTCGCGAGGATGATGAGAAATTTTTTCACTGTCAAACATTATGCCATGATTATCCCGATTCGATGCTAAATCTTTAGAACGTGACAGAACGTGGGAATCGTAGTAGACCTTGGCTTAACAGACCTGAACAGATTGCAGTGGCTCTTGGTGAACCTGGAGCTACGATTCACTATGATTGGTGTAATTCTTTCCAAAATCTCATCAAATAGAACTAGATGCATCTTTAAATAGTTAACGAAGGGGTAAAATATCTTCACGCCTGAGTTCTGTGCTGAGAAGTTGTGAATAACTGTGTCCCAAATGGTTCCAACCATTGTCTCACTCAACATGTCCTGGGACTTCTCCTTCCCTTTCCTCTCTGTTCTATCCTACCCTGTTGTATCAGTTTCTTTCAAGCATCTAAATATAAGTAAATCAAAAGGGCAAATTCAGCATCCTCTTCATCTTGGGGTTCATTGAATTTGTATTGCCGTTGATGTTGTCTTTGGAGTTCATGCAAAGGGTGATCGATATAACCTCCGTCCTTTTTATACTCAATCGTGGAAATCTTGTACAAATATATATGGCTTACCTAGACCGTTTAGGTCAATACCATTTCGTATGTTGAGCTCAAATATAAGTGTATATTTTGCCGAAAGAAAAAGGCTTGTCGTAAAAGTTCAACGAAATGAAATATATATATATTGTAACTAAGTCTGAATAAAAAATAACAATTTACTTTATAATAATAACAGTTAACTTATAACGTCCAAATTTGCAATACCACAATATGTTATCTTAATTTACTACCATATTCAAATAATAATAAAAATTTACCTTCATCACAGAAAACGCTGAATCGCAAAAGAAGATCATTGGTGTAGTCCCCGTTAAGATGTTGCTCTTATAGTAAATGCAGTGAAGATACACTATAAAAAGCATATTGCAATGCATAATCAACCTTGAAATAATTGGTGTATAGGTAAGAATGCATCAATATTTTATAACCGAGGTATTTCGCGGCTTCCATGTCAATGATATCGTTAGGTGTTCCTGTTAAGTGTATAAACATATGCAGAATATTTTTTACAGGATCCAGGCCACTCAACTTCAAAAAGTAATATTTCTGAAAGTGAAGAGAGATTCCAAATGTTCACCTAGGACAAATATCGGTTACACAATTTTTGAATTTTGTGATTCAGATAATACACACAAACACACACACACACACACACACACACACACACACACACACACACACACACACACACACACACACACACACACACACACACACACACAGATATATAGATATAGATATCTTGTCAAAACAACAATAATTATTGATCGAAACAAATAACATATATATAAATTTCACTTGTCAAAAAAGTTTATGTATGACATTCGTGTGACAGGCCTAATGTTCTGAATAACCTCTGGGGATATTATATATCAGACAAAACATCGGACTGAATTGAATCATTATTGTATAGAAACACCTCAAAAGTACAAATGTTCGAATGATATTTCGTTATAACTTATTCTTTTCATCACTTATCATGTTCATTTAGAAGATAGCTCAATAGTTTTATGTGTATTAGTCTTCTGATAGTTGCAATAATTTATTTGTAATATTTATGCAATTGTATTGTAATTGTTATCTTTTGTTAGCCTCAGAGGATAGTTTAATTGCTTTATTGTATCCTGTGAAATATTTAGACGATAACAACTAATATATGTTGTTTCCATCTAAGGCCATCGTCGCATCAACATACAAATAAACCTGGTATTGTTGTAAAATAAATAACAAGGGATGTTTGTATGAATATATTTAAAAGATGTGTCTATGGTTTTGTGTATGCACGTATGTGTATGTAAGTGTTTATAGGTATATGGAGGTGTGTGTAGGCGTATGTAGTCTATAATATTAATTTCTTAACAGACGGGGAATTAGCAACTTAGCTATACGACAAACGCGACGATTTCGGATTTCCCATCGTAAATTTTCCACATTTAAGTAGTAATATCCCTCAGTCAACCGCATATGGAGTTTATATTTCACAAATGATCCGATATGCCAAGGTGTGTTCAAAAGATTACATATACAGAAGTAAACTACTCACTGACAAATTATTGACACAGGGATATCGAAAACCGTGTTTAATGTGAACGTTCCGCAAATTTTACGGTCGGTATAATAGTCTTGTTTGCGATTACTCTGTTTCCCTAAGTGAAATGTCGAGTTGCCTTTTCGTTGGCGGTTGTTGAGAGGTCTGTACCAATTGTGACGAGGATTCACTCCTCACGTATTTCATTGGATTTGACTGTGTACTCACGGCGGGTGTGACCAGTCGACAGGGGATGCTTACTCCTCCATGGCACCTGATCCCACCTCTTGGTTTCCAGAGGTACGTGTTTGTCCATTTTTACCGGATTTGTATCTATGTACTGGACATTCTATTGATTAATACTTTGGTATCTGAGATTTTTTATAAAAAAACTATCTAAGTAAAAACAAGGCAGGGTATAAATTGAAGGTCATTTCTAAATGCCACATGATTTAAACAAAGCAGAAAAAATCAAATACATTAGTGAGTATTTTTAATTTGGCAAACGAATTCAAAAGTGCATTGTCAAACAAGTCATGCATATGTTTTCACTGTGTTGTTGACTCTGCGATCGACGTAGCTATCGATTCTTTTGTGAGCAGCTGTCCCATGGAAATGGAATCTAATAAGTCCATACCTCCAAAAGAAAGGCAATAAGGAATGAATTATACATATGTAATGGCAAGGAAGACGAGATATTGCATCCAAGAAATGGGCATCAATGAAAGGAATTAATTACATTATGTTCCTTACACATGAACAGCGAGCACTCTATCCGAAAATAGCATTGATGTTTACAAAACGGAGCAACAAATCCAAAAACGGTTAAACGACGGTGTTCATAATAATCATATATCAATCTCTCTCTCTCTCTCTCTCTCTCTCTCTCTCTCTCTCTCTCTCTCTCTCTCTCTCTCTCTCTCTCTCTCTCTCTCTCTCTCTCTCTCTCTCTCTCTCTCTCTCTCTCTCTCTCTCTCTCTCTCTCTCTCTCTCTCTCTCTCTCTCTCTCTCTCTCTCCTCTCTCTCTCTCTCTCTCTCTCTCTCTCTCTCTCTCTCTCTCTCTCTCTCTCTCTCTCATTTCTGTGTTTATATCTCCAATCTTACTGCCATAAAAATATGTTTCTGTATTGAATTACAAAATGTTACTTAGTAATCGTCTTTATGAGAAGTAGTTTGATTTTCAAAAATATAATCAATAAGGTATTCCCATAAGATTTTACATGAGATAGAAATATCATTTGGATCACCTCTGTAACAAGAATGGTCCTACATGCATTCTTGTGATAGTGATTACTTTCACTCATAATTACAACGGTATAAGCCCATAATATACAAAATACAGTATCGAACAATAGCTCCCAATAGCACTAATTTTTACTTCCTGAAAATAAACTTTAATTTCCTTATATTTCATTCCCGACTCTCGATGAGTGTGGTTGTCAAATATTGTGTTTACTCACAAAAACCAGAGGATCCCATATTCGGAAAGGTCAATAGATCTTCATTTGTCAAATAATCATATCGTCCTGTCTTATTTTATTGTGTTCCAACAAGTACTCGGTATTGGTTAGAAGTTTAATTTCAATATTGTAATTAGCTTTCAGACTATTAATGTATCGTATGATTTGTCATGACGGTTGTCATATGTTATGCTCTCTCTCTCTCTCTCTCTCTCTCTCTCTCTCTCTCTCTCTCTCTCTCTCTCTCTCTCTCTCTCTCTCTCTCTCTCTCTCTCTCTCTCTCTCTCTCTCTCTCTCTCTCTCTCTCTCTCTCTCTCTCTCTCTCTCTCTCTCTCTCTCTCTCTCTCTCTCTCTCTCTCTCTCTCTCAATGATTTCTTTCTTTTATAATAAATACAAACATATTCTTCAACAAACATATCTTTATGAAAAAATATATTTCTAATTTCAGACCTTAAAACAAAATAGCAATTCTAACGGCAGATGATATGTTATAATTATGCACTGAATGCTTATTGCAATAGATACGAGTCCTAATTTTTCATTTCAGACAACTGTAACATCATTTGCATCATGCTTATTAATTTATTCGTGAACATTTGTCAAACATTATTTCTAGTCTATTTCGAATACTCTTTGGCAGTTTAGAAAGATGAGCATTATTGAATTGAGACGTAACTGAAGGCAAACACATCAGCGTTTGTTTTTAATTAAGATATTTGCTTTTTATCACGAGTGAATGTCTAATATTTTCAAACTGTCTTGTTTTACTGTCAAAACCAATTGTAAATTCTACATAATTTTTCTGTGTGTCACACATAGTCCAACGTCTTGTCAATTTGAGATGGTACGCAGTTTTTTTTTAGGGGGTGATGTATTTTTCTAAAGGATAAACATAATCCGTGAAGCCGATTTAAAAAAAAGTGCAGCGTGTTAAACATTGCAAAGCTAATTTTTAAACAAAAACTGAAAGAAGAGGAAAATATCTGCTACTGTCGATTGCCCCTATCAATCGCCAACATAAAATGGTATCTAGCCATACTAAATCAATGGAGACAATGTAACGAGAATTGTTTATGGAAAGAAATTTATCTATTTAGATTCAGATGAAAGATACAGTTGGCATATGAAGAGTAAGAAAGAAGTCTGGCCAACAAATTGTGGGAGCTTAAAGTGAAATTAGAAGGCTTGGGAGCATCACCTATTTGATTTTGTGCGACGACAGCTTCCGGAGAGAATTTCCAAAAGTGGACGTGTCTAAAGAACCAAACCATTTTATCGAGAAATATAATAAAAACAATGGCCAATCACAGTTGTTGTCCGATATAAAAAATATAAAAATCAAATTATATTAGTATAAAATGTAAAATTGAAGAAGTACCAATCGATAATAAAAACTCAAGTCCATCATAACACAACGATTTAGATGTGTAAATGGTCTCAACATGAAGAGCAATTGCGAATCACAGACGGGATAAGACCAGGTGTCCGGAAGGAGTCAGCGTCTTCTGCTGGCGTGCCAAACCCGTCGCAAACGTTCCATGGAAATATTTCTAGTCAAATTCGGTAAAAAGGTCAAGTTGGTGATAAGGTCAAGTTCGGTGAAAAGCACGATTGGTGAAAGGGAGTCACTATCTGTGGTCGTGCTCCAGAATCCTATTTAATTTTTCTGAGAGGGGGACTTCATAATGTTTAACAAAGTCCCCGTATAGACCATAAAACTTCTTAAAGGACGACCCCAAGCGTTCAACAACGTAACCTTGTGTAAGTAGTTTATTAGCTAGTCGTTTTGCTCTCAGAATAAAACATTCATAAGAAGAGCATCCCTGGCATATGTTGTTAAAAGAAAACGCAATATCCAGGAGAAGATGGAATATCACTACTCAGAAACGGGAGGTTCGTGATATAGAAATTGAAATCGTCGCGTTTGTAATAAAGGGATGTGTGAAGTTGATCGTCCTTTACAGGAGTAACTCTAGGTAAGAAGCAGATGTGTTGATCTCTGTCGTCTCATTGATCTCTAGCTCAACAGGATACATCTGGCCGAGGTAATTCTGAAATTCTAAATTATTGATGGACAGAATATCGTCGATATACCTGTTAGTAAAACTGAACCGAAATGCTAACTGTTTGTTTCCTTTGGAGAGCAAAGATTGTACAAAATCCGTTTCATATGAATACAAAAAATTTCAGCCAAGAGAGGTGCACAATTGGTACCAATTGGAATGCCGACAATCTGCTGGAAAACTTTTCCCGCAAAAAACATAAAGATGTTGTCTACCAGAAACCCCAGCATCTTAACAATATCGCCTTCAGTGTACTTGTTATTGGAGTGTACCTTGACAAATTAAGGTTCTTCTTTGCGATTTCCATTATTGTATACAAAAGAGTTTGTATAATAGATGTTAATCTGTTTTTGTGTTTTTGATGAGGATTTGTTGTGTAAAGACCTAAAAATCAAAAGACTTGATCCTTGTATTATGTTTGAAGTTTGGAAATTTTGAACGTTCCAACAATTCTTTTGAATTCTTTAGGATTCACATCTGATTGACTCCGCTTCTTGAGTAGGCCGTTGTACAGTACTTCTGAAGACCTTGTTTAATATGTATAAGAAGTTTGGTGAGCAAAATAGTTAATGGCTTGGAAGAGGACTTAGATGACCCCGCAATGAATCGGTGTTTATAGGGATTTTTGTGCATCTTCGGAATCCAATAATTATATGGCAATTCAAGCTCCGTGTCATTTATGGGTATTCCAAACGAAATGAAAACGAATTTATGATTATCTAATATTTCTGAGGAAGAGAAATCGGTTAGAGAGTATGTAGGGTCTCCAGGAAGTGTATTGAGACCACGATCCACCTGTATGATGCTGAAGTAGTATCACCTGCAGACAGATGTGAAGTTATTAGATACTTTGTCAACAGGAACGATGATAAAATATTCATGGAGACGGGAACGTTTTCTGACAACATCACGGTCAAGAAAAATTGAATTGTGTTTTGTGTTGACAGAATGTTTAAGTCGTCAAATTTTTCATTTAAGAACATTACTGATCGACTTAATTCACTCTGAAAGAGTATCAATTTCGACATCTTCTTTCTTAGCCCAGCGTATGGTGTACTCTTCACATGCGTCCATAATAATTTCAAAGTTTTGGCGCCATGTAAACGAGACAAGTTTCCTATATTTTGGGCCTTTGCATAAAAAATCTTGTTGAAATCACCTGTCACAACATGACGACATGGAGCGTACATGAATTTAGATGTAGTACAGGTACAAGGCGGAAGGTTCTTGGAAAGACTGAGTAAATTGAGTTGCTGCAGACTTGCTTTGTAATTGAAGATTTTAAAGGCAACTGAACGCGTATAGGTATAGGAAATACATGTTGAATCTTTGTATTGGAAATATGGAAGGATAGAAATATAAAAATCACAGATACTAAAGTGCACATCCTCATTACAATATACAAATCTGGTGAATATTTGACAAACTCAAACTTCTGGAAATCCAGAGTTGGGATCAGGTGGTATTGAGGAGTAAGCATTCTCTGTTGCCCGCCGCGAACCAACAGTCAAATTTAAATGAAATAAAAGAGGAATCAATGCTGGCTCCAATTGGTACAGATGACTTATTAGCCGCTATGGAAGAGCTAACTCAACATTTAATTTAGTGAAACAGACACTTGCAAACACAAAAAGGTTTTTATGCATTTTAAAATTTTTAAAATGTTCTGTCAAAAATTGTAAAACGTGTCATATTTTAATAATTGATCAAGGGTTCACCAGCAATCTGACAAATAAGCATTACAACACCAGAAGCTGGGATCATCTAGATTGCAAATCATCTAACGTTGTTTACGGAATTGAGTGTACCTTGTGTGGTTTGATTTATGTTGGCGATACCCTTATATAAAAGAGTAATTGAGTATCGATTCGAGATTAATAATGGAGGTACCCAGATACTCTATCGACATTTCAGCTCCCCTGACCATTCCATCTTGTCTTTGGAAGTGCGTATAATTGAAAAATATACCATAAAAGACCAGCTATCCCACCTTGAGTAACACCGGCCGTAGACAACGTGAAGAATTTTGGATTAAACAGCTTAGCACTGCATACCCCTGTGGATATAACGATAATATCCAAAGTGTAGGCAATCTATCAAGCCCATTGTGTAATGGTGTTAATGTGATGGAACTTTTTAATTCTAACCATTCATACAACCGACCCTACATACATGATGTCACATTTTTGCATCTCTTTTACCTTACGTGTTAACCAAAAACTGGGTCTTCATCACATTGGCTTCAAACTTTATTTTGTTCCTGTTACTATTCTTAATAAACTTTTTCAGGAAGCAAGAATGAACCCCTACACGGATTCGTCAACCCCAGAATACATACTGAACTCCGTCATAATGGACATCGCTTATCACAGACTGTTTAAGCCTGCACGCGTTACAAACGATGACTGTTCTGAACAGAAACGTCTTTTCCTTAAACTTGGATTTTAAATAAAGGCATAGACGCTTTAAACATTTGCAATGTTCTAAATCACAAAAAAGATCAGTCCTGTGTTCCACCATAGTTTAAATTGAAGACCAAGCCTTGCATCTCATATAGCTGTACACCAAGCATCGCATCCAAGCTATTCAATTAAAACGGGTTTTGCAGTGCCTGGACATCAACCATCTTCTACACAACACTGCCACATGTTCATGTGCTTCATCTACTTTCAAATACAATCCTATCGGGCATTTCATCACCGGCGATGTTTCTATTGTTGAAAATGAAAGCCTCAAAAATCTTATTTTAAGGAGCCCTAAATACTGGTAAGCCCGTTCCTTTAATTGGCGTCAGAATTTCACTTTAGTTATGAATTTTGTCGAAGATTATCCCAGACGATGGGCCAAACATGAAGATGTAGAACTAGAAACTTTGTCTGAATGGCTAAAAGCCATACGATGGTTGATAAAATCTCGTATTCAAAAACTTAAAGGGACTGAAAACACGGTATCCCTTTGTATTTAGTGATCCAGAAGTAGTAATTGAATTGGGTAGATTACATGGACAATTATGTACTGGTACCAGCAGACAAAGCCTCATATAATATAGTTTTTATTTGTAAGGCACATTACTATAATTGTTTATTAGAAGAACTGGGGTTTAATACGAATTATGGAAATCCTACATACACACGTAGCTCACTTTCAAAGGACGAAATCCTTCAAAATCACGTGTCCGTATTACGCTCATTTGATATACCTACAACGGATACCGATTTCGAGCTACCACATTTATATCGGATACCTAAACTTCATAAAGACCCATATAAGCAAAGATACATAACAGGATCCGGGAAATGTTCTATCACATCTTTATCTTTACTTCTTACCAAGATATTGACAGCCGTTAAGGAGAAACTTCAACAGTACTGTACAGTTGCTTATTCCAAAAACGGTGTAAATCAGATGTGGATACTTAAAAATTCTAAACAGCTTTTAGAAAATTTGAAGGCACACAATTTTTTTCGAATTCACAGTATCAAAACTCATAACTTCTCTACTCTTTACACAACTATTCCACATAAAAAAAAACAAAAGAAAGACCGTTTAGCATCATAGACAACTGTTTTTCCACTAAAGGTGGTACCCGAAAATTTAAATATCTAGAGATTAACTATCAGGGTACTTATTTCGTGAAATACCACTCTGATTCTACACATAAATACACTGAAGTTGATATAAAAACATGCTGGTATTTCTAATAGACAATATATTTGTAATGTTCGGAGACGTGGTCTTTCAACAAACTGTCGGCATTCCTATGGGAACCGACTATGCCCCTTTATTGATCGACTTATTCATTTATTCATACGAAGCAGACTTAATTCAGAAACTGCTGAATCAAAAGAAGAAAAAGTTAGCGGTGTCCTTTAATTTGACAACTAGATACATCGACGATGTTTTGTAAATTAATAGTGAGAATTTTCATACATATCCCAATGCAATATATTCCAGCGAACTTTAAATTAAAGATACAGCCGAATCAAGCACACACACTTCATACTTAGACATTTTACTTACTATATACACAGACGTGAAATTAGCAACTAAGCTATACGATAAACGCGACGATATCTGCTTTCCCATCGTAAATTTTCCACATTTAAGTAGAAATATACCTCAGTCACCCGCATGCGGAGTTTATATTTCATAAATGATCCGATATGCCAGGGAGTGTACAACATATGCAGATTTCATATACAGAGGTAAACTACTCACTGACAAATTATTGACACAGGGATATCGAAAACCGCGTTTAATGTCAACGTTCCTCAAATTTTAAGGTCGGTATAATATCTTGTTTCCGACTACTCTGTTTCGCTAAGTGGAATGTTGAGTTGCCTTTTCATTGGCAGTTGTTGAAACGTCTGTACCAATTATTACGAGGATACATTCCTCACATATTTCATTGAACTTGACTGTGGACTCATGGCGGGTGTGACCGGTCGACAGGGAATTCTTACTCCTCCATGGCACCTGATCCCACCTCTTGGTTTCCAGAGATCCGTGTTTGTCCATTTTTACCGGATTTGCATCTATGTCCTGGACATTCTATTGATTTATACTATACTTTGGTATCTGAGATTTTTATATTGGTATCTGAATTTATTTTTATTCCATTACAAATTGCAGTATATTTGCATTACGTTTTGTAAATAGAACATACTAAAGAAAAATGAGCTTTCCTCATAATAAGAACGTGAAATATTATATATATTTCTAATTATTTTTATTTATCTCTGTAGTCGTTTTTTTAGCAACCATGTTGCAAGATATTTCTGCATCATTTTTTAAATGAACACTATGTAGTTTGCAAATATCCGACTAGAATCTGAAACATCATTAAAGTGGATACATAACATAATGTTTTGAAAAACCAATGATGAAATAACATATTTCAGGAATATTTTCATTTGTTTGAAGACAATATTCAATTCATATAGATACAATTGTTTATCACTTCAATCCTAAAACACTTGCTTAATGTCGATAAATGAAAGCACTTCTGTGTCCCAGTGATTAGATGATCGAGCTATAAATCTATGTCTTGACAACTATATGCAATGACAATTATGTGTCATGACAACTATGTCATCACAACTATACACCATGACAACTATATGTCATAACTATTATGTGTCATGACGACTTAATGTCATGACAACTCTTAAGTGTGTTCAGTGCGGGATCGGACCTTGCCGATACCTCACCTTATTACGAGAAACATAGGCAGTTTATTTCCGGTGATACTTTGTCGGGTCTATTAAGATTTCTCAATTACCAAAAATAAATTACCGCCATTTATAACTGAAAAATGTTCGAGTTAAAATGTTAAAATGAAAATGAATAAAACGATAGATACAGCCATGCTCGATGAAATGAATACATTTTTATAAATGTATTTTGTCAACATATTTAGAGTGTATAGCTGACACAATTCTTCTTATGTCGATATCGAGTATGTAAAAAGTCGGTTACTTCATGCTTTCATTTTTACATGCTCAATGTTGTTGCACTGATGAAGATATAGGATAATCGGTACAAAGCTAGGTATATTTTTGTCTATGAAATCAATTCATTTTAAGTTCCCTTTAAAATCACTATATTTGGATACGGTGAAACGGTTTTAGACTTTATGTTCACGTTAAATGCCATGCCAATTGCAATGAAAGGTCTTCTATACGTCAAGAGTATAAACACTTTGCAATCTATCTACATTCATATTTGTTTTTCATAAAAATCAAATTTAATACAAAATAAGATATCATATTGTAGATCTGTATATATAATATCTACAGTCGAACGTGTCTATAAAGATTACTCAAGGGAACAATCAAAAGTGGATGTAATAGCCATATGGACTCAGGAAAGAGGCTTATTCATTATGGAAATGTTAAAAAACATCATGTCTAAATGTTATGTTTGAATGTTATATTTGAATGCTATTATAGGCATGCAACCTTTATACATGTCTCCTTTAATGCAAGTATGATTGTATATATAATGTCGATAGATACCGATAGGCAGATACTGCAACAGTTTTTGTTGAATCCGTTGTTGAATTATCACATAGGTTAAGTACGGGTTTTCTTCTTTCCTCCTCTAAATATAAACTGTGTGTACTTAGAGAATCATACAGTAACTGTTGTGTTCCTTAATTAGTAATACGGATAGTCTTATAATTTAAAAATATAAACAGCACCATATGGATATGATGAAACAACAATATGTACATCGCTCATTATTTTGACGATTTACAAATCAATTCTGGACAGCATTAGTGCTATATATGCCTATAGCCATTACATGAACTCTGCATTACCCGAACTATGTGAGTATCTATTTTGGTCCTATTTCCTTAATGTAATAATATGAACTTGTTATCAGGTATGTTGAACACATCAACATTAGATTACGTAGATTGTTTCTATTGTAATTAAACGGATTGATCAACATCCGTTCATTGCATCCAGGTGTAGTGTTAGTCAATCAAAACATCAGATTTGTCTTCCGAATTTATATGTGTAACTCGAATTAATAGTTTTTATTTATATTATCTTTTCCATAACGATATTTAATCAGAATTTCCAACTGCATATGTACACTATCAACTCATTTCAAATTCCAGAGAGAGTGCAATGTTGATCAGCGTAATTGACTATAATACATAAAGCATTTATTTTATATTTACTCGGTCAGTCAGTTGTACGCTACCGTCATCAGGTGAACACTGAGCTGTTACGTGGTATTATGTTATTAGTATGTCCAATTAAATTCGGATTTGGACTGGTATAAGTAATTGATTTACAGGAGAGTCCATTTTTCAGCGGTTGATGAGTTAAACGGTGACGTGGAACTCACAGCATTGGATATGACTATGAATGCACAGCGGTTGAGAAAATGTTTCACAATGATATATGTGTCACCTATTTACTGGCTACAGGAACAATAGATATTTTATCGTCCCCGAGACAAAAATTTTTCCCTACCTGATGCGAGGAAAATTGTATCGATGGTCACATAAATCTTGCTGTTGTCCTAATATTCGATAAATACGTGTTTTATAATACTGAAATAATGCCTAAATCAAATCTCGTTCGTGCGACTGGGAACATACGTTTACCTGTAGATCATACAATGTGAACGCAATATTTATAGAAGTGCGATAAAATGTTTGCCTCAAGTAGGTTGTTCATATATATTATAAACATAATACCAAAGTTATAATGCTAAAGACGATATCGGTTCTGTCAATTAGACTTCATCAGTTGAGCTCCGATTTGAAAAGTATGTGTATTTTCTAAAGATAAAGTGGTATCATACAAGGCCAAATAATATCTCTAAAGGTATAGCGAAATCCATCTAAGAGTAACCACTGTAAAATAAAAAATGATTACCTTAGCTTTAGACAATTTTCGATTTAAATTGTTAACAGTGCCAAATATAAGTTTAGTATTCGATGAACAGCTGGTACCGAAATACCAGGTACTAGGTTTATGTATACCCTCGGGGACTCAAACGGTCCACCAGCAGTGGCAAGACCTAGTGGTTATAAATATTATAAACATAATACCAAAGTTATAATGCTCAAGACGATATCGTTTCTGTCAATTAGACTTCATCAGTTGAGCTCCAATTTGAAAAAGTATGTGTATTTTCTAAAGATAAAGTGGTATCATCCAAGGCCAAATAATATTTCTGAAAGTATAGTCGAAATCCATCTAAGAGTAACCACTGTAAAATAAAAAATGATTATCATAGCTTTAGACAATTTTCGATTTTAAATTGTGTTTACAGTGCCAAATATTACTTTAGTATACGATGAACAGCATACCAATTTGATAATTTTTAAAAATCTATTAAGATGTTTATACTTTATTTCAGACAACTTTGTAAAACTAGTTTATCTAATAGTTTATTTAGAAAATTTCGGAAAAGTAATAAATTCATTCGTATATTATTTATTTTCTAAAAAAAACATAGTGGTGTATATTAAATGTATATGTCTGTGGAACATTGTACTTGGATATTGATATTTCACATTTCGTTTCGTCTAAAATGCATATGGTTACAACATTACGCGGTTTATGATGTTTCCCTTCTGATGTTACAGTAATGATTTTTATGTTATGTTTATTGTCGGTTCTAATCCAAACTTATATGATTACATTCTGACACAGTTTTCCCTCTCCTGATATCCTTCGGTATTCAATTCCTAAAAATGAAAAATAAACATTTACCTAATTTTCTTTTAAACTGTCAAAGATTTTAGTAAGTTCATCAACTCCACCGGGAGTGGATATTTAACGTTTCGAGGACAGCTGAAAGACGGAACATATTATTTCAAGTTTTACGGTTTGCAGATCTTATTGTAAACATCATCGATCACGGGCGAAGGTTTTAGGTTGATATAGCCGATAAGGAAATAGCACCATGTAGTAGAAAAAAAAAGAATGATGTCTACTTAGGGAAATACAAAGTATGCAATTCGATAAACGTGTTACAGTTCTCAACGGATTTCACTCACTTATTTTTACAAGGAATTACTTCACAAAAATACACGAACCGTCAGTTAAAGTTGAATTTAAAAAGTTACTGTCACACAATTTACTTTCTCTTACGTCATAGAATTGCAAGAAAGTTCGAATTTTCTGCATTGATTTAATTAAAGTGCCGTTACAGGACAGTGGGTGTTATCTAGACAATACAAATTAAATTAAGATCGATTAAAACTTGAACAATTTTGAGATGACTAATACCACAGCACAGGGACAAACAAAGAAAATATATTATTCTACTTTATCTTCATGAATGGATAAATATCCTGACGTGTTCTAGATTCGTGGTGGAATACAGATATTAAACATTTTATGATTATTTCAAGGACGGATAATTACTTTATGAATATTAATTCGTGACTGCATTTTACGTTCCTTTTAGCAATCAAATCAGCGTAAGAAAAAGAAAATAATTAAAATGAACAAGATCTTTCTTAAACATAAGCGTCCCTGAACTCCTGTTTTGTCTAATTCAGCCTTTGTATTACTTTCTGTGTTACTGTATGCGAATCTCTCTCTGTCTCTCTCTCTCTGTCTCTCTCTCTCTCTGTCTCTCTATCTCCCTGTCTCTCTCTCTGTCCCTGTCTCTCTCTCTCTGTCTGTCTGTCTCTCTGTCTGTCTCTCTCTCTCTCTCTCTCTCTCTCTCTCTCTCTCTCTCTCTCTCTCTCTCTCTCTCTCTCTCTCTCTCTCTCTCTCTCTCTCTCTCTCTCTCTCTCGTTATAATGTGACCTTAATTTTACCGATACAGACTAATGTATGATATGATTTGTAAGATGAAAATACAATAACGGTAGAATTTACAGTGTGTTTCAACAACTTTGGTAAATATTTCGAAAACATGTCGTCGCAAGGGAACATTATCCATACCATCCTAAAGCATATTTACAGTAATAAACCTTTAGCGCTATTAATAATATTTCAACATACAATTAATCTTAAATAATCTTTTATCCAAAACCTTTCTTGAAAAATGAAGCAGATTTTTTTCATGCAACGTTCTAGTGGGCAAGTAAATGTTTAGTGTATTCACGTGGAGGTGTGTTTCGCCGACTTTTTTAAATTCATTATCTGTGATGAGATGTAAACATCCCAGTAATATAATAGACTACTCCTATGAAAATCAACATCAACAACAGACGCTTCCATTAACGCTAATCGAGTTCAGAAAATCGTACAGTGTTTAACAAGTGTTTCCAGTATTTGAGGGTTTCCATCGTATTAAAATGCAAAATCGATGACGATGATATTTAAATAAAATAGCATATTTATTGTTAATTAGATGGTTTCTCTGACGTAAATGTCTAAAAACCACCTTTCGTGTTTGTTGGAACACAGAGTAGTTAGAAACATCGACTCAACGATGAAGGTTTTGATAATAAGAAATTCAAATGTTATTTCTATGAAAATACAAAATACTTTATGTACTATAGTTTCAAAATATGACAGAATCAAGGAAGACACACAATCAGACAGTTAGCATGGTTTATTAATGTACAGGATCTCTCAGCATGTACATTTAATATCAAATATGGGTGCCATACAATGGCGATAACAAACTACGCAAAGTTGACGACTAAATGAGCAAACATAATATTTTAATAAAACTATGTTCATATTTTGATATTGGTTATAAAACAAATTATAATTTTACATGTCGGGGAAAATTGTGAAGTGACTGCAATTACTGCAAGCCCATCATTTTAAATTTTAGTCTTATAGATCTACAAGATCGCATGGAAATAAACATAAAAAGACCTCGACTTCTCATTGACAGAGCTGACCGGCTCGTTTAATCTGACAAACGAATACTTCATTATCCGATTTAAGTAATTCATTTCATAACAGGATTTCTTCAGCAATTCTTAAAGGTGTTTGTGTGATTGAAATATAAAGATAAACCTTATACTTATCATATTCCCTCATTAATATTTATAATTTCTATTGGAAATTAATAAACAAAAAGTAATGTTCACCAACATTTGAAATATCACATAAATTGTTGTTTATCGCAATCTCAAGGAATGTCTATTTCGTGTCCATGCTTGAACTACGTCTCGTCTGACAAACTTACCCTACCCTGGAATAAAAAATGTCCCATTATCATATATAAATTCATATACCAGGAAATTTACGTATATGTCGTCTCGCTAAGTGTTGACGACATCTGTCTCGAAAATAATCCGTTGTATATATGCTACAATTGTCAAATTGACTGACATAACATATTTGATTAAAGAAATATAAAGTAATATCTGAAATGTTTAGCAATCTGGAGTATCTCAGAATGTAATATATTGATTATATGGTTGGTTGATGATACGGTTATTTATTAATCATATTTCACATGTTAGTTTTTCTAACAATACAGCACGAGCAACAGGCTTACACACCTATTGGAATGATAATTTTTCGTTAACCATTTCTTATTGACGATAATCCCATATCTCCTGTTCCTGGGTAGTACATTTAATACCCAAACATCCCCTGCTTGAGAGGTTTTCATTTAACAATGTATAGATAATGCCAGGGCATGCTCCTCTTATGAATGTTTTATTCCTAGAGCCAAACGACTCGTCAATAAAATACTCACACAGGGATATGTTGTCGAAAGCCTGGAACTATCATTAAGAAAGTTTTCTGGACGATACAGGGATCTTGTCAAACAATAAAAAGTATTCATCTCAATAATGTAAGGATGTATTCTGGAGCATGGACATATATAGTGAATCCCTTTCACGAATGAGACCTTACTGTAACTGAATACATAGTATATATATATATATATATATATATATATATATATATATATATATATATATATATATATATATATATATATATATATATATATATATATATATATATATATATATATATATATATATATATATTATATATATATATATATATATATATATATATATATATATATATAGCGCTTTCAAAATCGTCATCCGAAACTCTAGACTTATATCAGAAATTGTTATTATCCTTTTGTGTTGTGACTGTATTATACTGTTTCTTTTTATGTGTACAATTACAGCTATTGTATATATAACTATAGCCAAAATAAATTAGATTAGATACATGATTGCAATGTGCAGTACATACTAAATACAGTTGGTAGATGTATATTGATATCACCAATCCTAAGAAATATTTATCAATAACAATTTCAGCAAAGTTTGTTATACTACTTCAGCAAAATAAATAAACATTGAGAGAATAAATATATTTCACGAAATGTGTTCATTTTCCTGTTTTGTCTAAAATACGAATATCTTTACATGTCTGTAGAATTCATTCAAGGTACTACATTTATATTGGATACCTAAACTTCATAAAACCACATATACGCAAAGATACATAGCAGGATCCAGCAAATGTTCCACCAAACCTTTATCTTTACTCCTTACCAAGATATTGACAGCTGTGAAGAAGAAACTTCAACAATACTGTACAGTTGCTTATTCCAGAAGCGGTGTAAATCAGATGTGGATACTTAAAGTCTAAATAGCTTTTAGAAAATTTGAAGGCACACAATTTTTCTCGAATTCACAGAATCAAAACTTATTACTTGTCTACTCTTTACGCTACTGTTCCACATACAAAATTAAAAGAATGACTTTTCAGCATCATAGACAACAGTATTTTCGCTAAAGGTGATACCCGAAAATTTAAATATCTAGTGATTGTCTATCAGGATATTTATTTCGTCAAACACCACTCTGATTCTACACATAAATACACTGAAGTTGATATAAAAAACATGCTGGAATTTCAAATAGACAATATATTGGTCATGTTCGGAGACGTGGTTTTTCAACCAACTGTCGGCATTCCTATGGGAACCAATTATGTTCCTTTATTGGCCGACCTGTTCCTTTATTCATACGAAGCAGACTTCATTCAGAAACTGCTGAATTAAAATAAGAAAAAGTTAGCGGTGTCCTTTAATTTGACATTTAGATTTATCGACGACGTTTTGTTAATTAATAATAACAATTTTCATACATATGTCAATGCGATATATCCCAGCGAACTAGAAATTAAAGATAGCACACACGCTTCATACTTAGACATTTTACTTAATATAATCACAGACTGGAAATTAGCAACTAAGCTATACGACAAACGCGACGATTTCGGCTTTCCCATCGTACATTTTCCACCTTTTAGTAGTAATATTCCTCAATCACCCGCATATGGAGTTTATATTTCACAAATGATCCGATATGCCAGGGCGTGTACAACATATGAAGATTTCATATACAGAGGTAAACTACTCACTGACAAATTATTGACACAGGGATATCGAAAATCGAGTTTAATGTCAACGTTCCGCAAATTTTACGGTCGGTATAAAAGTCTTGTTTGTGACTACTCTGTTTGCTAAGTGAAATGTTGAGTTGCCTTTTTTCATTGGCGGCTGTTGAGACGTCTGTACTAAGTGTAACGAGGATACACTCCTCACGTGTTTCATTGGACGTGACTGTGGACTCACAGCGTGTGTGACCGGTCGACAGGGGATGCTTACTCCTCCATGGCACCTGATCCCACCTTTTGGTTTCCAGAGATCAATGTTTGTTTATTTTTACCGGATTTGTATCTATATCCTGGACATTCTATTGATTTTTACTTTGGTATTTGAATTTTTGTACATTTTAGCAAAGTAAAAAGTGATATATTATAGTGGTATAATAATTAAGTTTCAAACTGAAAAAAAAATTATGCAACCAAGTTCCTCTCTATGTATTTTAGAAGAATTTCTCTTTAGGGAAAAACAGGAAATATGCTGTGTAAATAGCTGTGTGGATGCCAAAAGTCATTTGAATACTGGAGTCATTAGCCATTAATGATAAAACCAAGTCCTCTGATATTTCATAAACACTTTAGTACTTGTTTGACCTAGACGTGATGCGCTGTGTTGTCATACATTTATTAATGATCGAGTGCACTGGCGATATTCCCAAGATATTTTATTTCTTGAATTTTGAAGGGTATTATCATTATTTTTGTTTACAATGTGACAGCGTGTGGCAAAACATGACATTTATCAAGGTTGGCAATCCTTACAACGTCTGAGTCGCTTCCTTGAATCGGGCTAACACTAAAATCGCAACAAGGTATGACTAATATTAAAAACAGGATGGAATTTAAGTGGTCCCTGGGGTCATGTTTTCTTGAATTACTTGAATCAGAGGACAAACAAGACAAAAATATGTTACGAATATTCAAATAGACGGATCAAGACCGAATTGACCAGTGATTAAATATAGGAGATTCCTGATATGCATGACTTCTTCAAATTAATTTCTCTTCTCACGATATTGACATATCTAGTGATAACATGCCAGAATCGATCATTAAAGAAGACACAACAATGGATTCTTGAAAATGGTTGATATAAAGGTGCTCTTTGATGAGATACTGACGGACTCAATGTAGTCCAATACACATGATACACTGTTATATCATATCTGTAGAAAATACTGGGTGTAGTCTTCAGAACAAGTATGATGGAATACAGAACTAAACTTTTATATGATTATACGAAATAAATAGATTTCAGCGTCTATACTTGTATTTGACCGAATTTCAGAAAATGACGTTTCTGTCTAAATTGATTAGACATGCATGTTTGATCAGTCTATGAAAGGTAATGTCCGTAATAACTGTCTTTGTTAGTTTGTTATAATAATAGTCTGGTCTACGTCTCTAAAAAATAATTGATTAAGAATTCCCAAGGAAGAACAATGAAACCCCATGCGAATAAGATGAATACCTAATGTTATTTCGACGTGTAATAAAAAACGATAAAACTGACATTGTGTATACGCGGACTGATGGCCCTGACTTTTTGACTTCCATTGATAAAATATATTTAAATTGGATCAGCGAGTTGTAAAATGTAACTTTCAGTTACTTTGGACATATCTTCTGTAATTTTCCTTAAAATATCAAATTTGTCTGTTTAACGATTTATGGCGTACCGCTATGGTAGTATGTTCACTTGCATTACATTTCATTGAAATGGATTATGCATATCACAACCAAGTTCTATTTGTCAAGCATAGTACTGTAAGTGATATTTTTACTAATTGTCTTTGCAACACGACTGAGGAATGACTCTGACTTGACTATCAAATCAGTATATTGTCTGCATAATCACTTGCAAACATGCGCAAAAGATACAAATTAGACAAAGGGACTGAATTATCGCGTGAATGTAAGATACAAAGAATAACGTGTTCCCTTAATTTATAATAAAAACTTAATCACACACAGATTGGGACATGACAAATGTAATCAATAATAATAATACGATTAATCTATAACAATACTTTATCAGATAAAAGAAAGGGTAGTTTATAATTGATACACACGCGAGAAACGATTGCAAATTTTAATAGGGATTGGACCAGGTGTCCGGAAGCCAGCTTCCCCTGTTAGCATACCACGCCCGTCGTATATATTCTATGGAAACCCCTTGCGTTCCTTGAAAAGGTCAAGCTTGGTGAACAACATGCACTCAGTTTGTTTTAGCTCTGATGTTCGTGCTCCATAATACCATCTAATATTTTTGAGGTGGGGACTTCATATTGTATAAAACTATTCCCGTATAGACCAAAAACTAATTCACGCGTGTTTAGTTTATTGACAAGTCGTTTGGATTTCAGAATAAAACATTCATAATAGGAGCCTGCAACAACATTATATTCGTAGTGAAATCACAACGTCATAGGTGGGTGTAGACGAGGTATTACTACTCAGGAATGGGAAATTCATGATGCAGAAATTGAAATCGTCATAAAGGGAGTAAATCAAGGTTAATAACAGGTGTGATGCTCTCTGCCGTCTCATTGATCTCATGTTCAACGGGATACATCTGTCCGAGGTAATTCGGAAGTTATAAATTATTTATAGACAGGACGTCGTTGATGTACTTCGTAGATGTACCTGCCAGCTGTCCCTTTCCTGTGGAGAGCAGGTAGTGTATAAATTCAGCTTCAGCTAAGAGAGAGACACAATTTGTACTCATTAGAATGCAGACTATTTGCTTGAAAACTCTTCCCGCAAATAATCACGGAAACGTTGTCCACTGGAAACTAATGAAACTACAGCATCATACTGATGTCTTCCTCATACTTGTAATTCGAATCATAGTGTCCTTGAGCAATGTAGTTCTTCGTGGCCATTTTTGTATTATAAAGGAGTCTCGTATAATAGTAGTAGATCTGTTTTAAGTTCCTGGTGAGGAATTGTTGCGTAAATGATCGAAAAATCAAAAGAATTAAAATATGTTGGACATTTGGAGATTTTCCTACAACTCTTTCAAATTCTGTACGATCCACAATTGATTGATCCCGCTCCCAGCTGTTCAGTCCTCCTGCAAATATTGCTTAATATATGTAAGCAGTTTGGTGAGTAAATGGATATAGACGTGGTGGAACACAACAGTCACAAAACAGGTATAAAAGGCTGATACAATGACGACCGATATAACTAATCCGCCTTTTATACCTGCTGTAAAACTTGATTTCCCGGAGAAACAATTACAAATATGTCAGCTGTATGGATATATGAAGTGGGAATGTTTCAGAACATTTTTTAACACATATTTTTTTTATTAAAAGTTCAAAAGCTTTTTATCTTCGTAGTTCATTTGTAATTGATATTCAAACTATACTGAGAGATTTCACCTTTTTCAGTCTGTCAGAACATAGATAGTGCCTACAGTGTTGTGGTTTCCAAGATGTAAACGGAATCTGAGACATGCTTATATTTCTCTTTGTTAGCCCATTATGTTGAATTGCGTTGATGCCCCATTGTCTATTGTTTGCAAGTGATTTACGGATTTGTCTTGTTAGATTATAATTTCAAAATCATTCATGTTCAGTTCCATATTTACCTTAAATGACTACAATTGACGCTAACCAATCTAGGAAGAGTGTTTAAAGAATATTGCATCAACTCCAGAATGTAACAATGACTTCTTTTATAATTTTCTTTAAACTGAAAATAAAAACTATCATATTGAAAGTGTATGGAATTATATGAAGTCGTTTTATCATTTAATTGTACGTATGCATCAATCGATTTTCAAATTTTATTGAAATACAAAGAAATATCGTTTTATCAATTTTAATAATAAACAAATCATGAAATGCAAAGAATGTCGATGTTGATGAAATATGATATGATTGACATCTATTATATGATATGATTGACATCTATTAGTAACACTACCTTTTCGTATATGTATATTTTATTATAATTAATTGTTGAACTTAATTATTACGCAATTGATTTCAAAATGATGGTCAGAATATTATGAATCACACACTGGAATTATTTATCAACGTGTATATTCTATTGGGTAAATCATAAAACAGAAGGAACAATTCAACATGGAGACTTTCAAATTCTTAAAAAATAGAAAAGTATATGTTGCATCAAATTGTCCTCTCTTTGATTTTTATCCTGTAATGAAGTTTTGTTCTGAGCAATTTTGTTCTGTAAAATAAAAAATAAATAATAACATAGACTGTATCCCTTGCATTCACCCCCAAAACATTTTCAAGAAATTGATTAAAATTACATCAGGTGTAAATAGCTGAATCTCTGAATGACAACGATGCATATTAATGGTAACTAACTGTGAACTTTATTCAACTACTTCTTAGTTCGCCTATACGAAGGATAGGGGGCGTATGTAGTCACCCCGGCGTCTGTGCCTGGCGTTGTCAGGCCAAAGTTTTGGGACAATTGTTGGAAAGTAGTATAAATCATTCAGTATTTGTAGAAGGATGTTGTTATTTGGTATGAATGACTCTTTGGGTTTGTTTGTTTATTGTTGTTTAACGTCCCACTCAAGAATATTTCCCTCATATGAAAACGTCAATGACGCTTTGGGGGTAAAATATCAATTAGCGGAGTGAAATCTGACACCTTTTTTAAAGAAATTCAGATTTTGACATATTTTGTAACTGAAACATTTATTCATGAAAATCCAAAGTTACGTTTTACGGGCAAGCGTTGGAATACACTATAAATGAGTCAATATGTCTGATAAGAGGCTTTTATTTGGTATGAACGACTCTTTGGGGTAAAAGATCAATTAGCAGAAACTTGGTACTCATAAATTAAAATTTTGACATATTGTGTGATTATTTGGACTTACAGTAGCTTGCAAAAATATGCTGTTTTCAGATCAATGTGAAATTTTCAAAAGGATTTTGGTTCTTGGTTAATGATAGTGTTAGAATGATGAAAATCTGGAGGGAGGTTGCATTAGGGTAGCACATCAGTGTGCATTGGGATATTTGGTGGTATACGCCCCACATCCTTAAATTTATTATTTCATGTATATCTTGAAAACCACCCATATGCCTACCCCTAAACCATATATATTCTTGTTTCCTATGGGTAGACACATTTATTGGTGTATAATTGGGTCCTTGTGGGGTTCTGCCTCACCCCACCACCTGAAATATATATTTTTACTTATAACTTAAGACTTATTCACAGTCCCACTATTAAACCATATATATTTTACTGGTATGTGGAGACACATTTAGTGGTGCAAAAGGAGGTCCTGCCCCCATATACATTTTTACTTATAACTTGAAACCGACCCCAGCCCCAACCTTAAACGATATATGTTATTGATTGTTATGGTAAAACATATTCAGTGATGTATTTGGGGGAACTGCCCCAGCCCCTGACATATATGTGCTTATTTTTAACTTAAAAACCGTTCACAGACCCACCCTCAATCCATATATATTATTGATTGTTATGGTGAGACAATTTTAGTGGTGCATACAGGGGACCTGTCCCACCCCTGAGCTATATATTTTAACTCATAACTTGAAATACATACACATCCCTTATCCTACCCTCATTAATACTGCATGTTACAAGTATACTTTGCTACATACATTTAATATCAAAGCAGGTACAGGCTCTTCACTGATGGAGGTCGTACCAGATATGAATAACCAGTACAAATTAATTTCAGCCACAGTCATATTCATACTAATTTCGCACTTATAACATCATCTAAATTTTAAATTCTAAATGCTAAATGCTAAATTCTTCGAAAGCTAAGCTAGTCATATTTTAGTGCTTACTCTTAGACTGATTTGGCTATACATTGACCTCTTTTAAGATATCATTCACTTCATAGAAAAAAATATATATCTTTTAAAAAAATGATAGCTCAACTGATGAAGTCTAATTGACAGAAACTATCGCCTTGACCATTATAACGTTGGTATTATGTTTATACTGATTTCGTTTGTTTCGTCTATATAAATCAACAAACCGCACATGATTTGCAATTGTATAATTATATGTCCGGTTACTTTGGAGACGCCAATCGTGCCAGTGTTTACTTCTAATTAAAGTTTTTCAATATGAGAATAACGACAGTAGACATATCTAAATCTAAGGACCTAGCAGTAGCAGTTGCAACAGGCGACCCTCATCAGGGGATTTGTACTGTGGTTACTCTTAGACGGATTTCGGCTATACTTTTAGAGATATTATTTGGCCTTGTATGATACCACTTTATCTTTAGAAAATACACATACTTTTCAAATTGGAGCTCAACTGATGAAGTCTAATTGACAGAAACGATATCGTCTTGAGCATTATAACTTTTGGTATTATGTTTATAATATTTATAACCACTAGGTCGTTGCCACTGCTGGTGGACCGTTTGAGTCCCCGAGGGTATACATAAACCTAGTACCTGGTATTTCGGTACCAGCTGTTCATCTTATACTAAAGTAATATTTGGCACTGTTAATACTATTTAAATTCGAAAATTGTCTAAAGCTAAGATAGTCATTTTTTTTTACAGTGGTTACTCTTAGACGGATTTCGGCTATACTTTTAGAGATATTATTTGGCCTTGTATGATACCACTTTATCTTTAGAAAATACATATACTTTTCAAATTGGAGCTCAACTGATGAAGTCTAATTGACAGAAACGATATCGTCTTGGGCATTATAACTTTGGTATTATGTTTATAATATTTTATAACCACTAGGTCGTTGCCACTGCTGGTGGACTGTTTGAGTCCCCGAGGGTATACATAAACCTAGTACCTGGTATTTCGGTACCAGCTGTTCATCTTATACTAAAGTAATATTTGGCACTGTTAACACTATTTAAATTCGAAAATTGTCTAAAGCTAAGATAGTCATTTTTTTTTTACAGTGGTTACTCTTAGACGGATTTCGGCTATACTTTTAGAGATATTATTTGGCCTTGTATGATACCACTTTATCTTTAGAAAATACATATACTTTTCAAATTGGAGCTCAACTGATGAAGTCTAATTGACAGAAACGATATCGTCTTTAGCATTATAACTTTGGTATTATGTTTATAATATTCATTAAAGAGGAAAAAACACCTATGCATGCCTTTACCTCAAATAAGTGCAGTCGATCTCCCTGCCTAGCACAATTTGCAGATACATGATATTATATTAAGTGCTGAATGTATCTTATATCTAATAAAGATACGCTCACAAATTATTGCTTTATTCAACAGCTTACAACTTTGTTCCGAAAGCCTTTACATGATCACTCATAGAATACATGTACAATGGTGTCTATATCATTATGACAAAAATTACACAGTTGGTTATCTTTGATATTCATATGACAGAGTTATTTTTGATTTGGCAATATTCTTTGCATTATGCGTTATTGAAACTAAATAATCTGTGAATCTTTGTGAATTTCAGGACATTTGAATTTGCGCTTTTTGCAATCAAATAGTGATTCAATAATCAACTATAGGTCCCAATTACATAACTTTGGTTTCATGTACAAGTCTGTAATAAATACATCATACATATCTTTTGAACACCTCCATGGGAACTAACAAAACCAACTTTTGATTTATCTCTGAACAAAAATAAAAAATCTGAATCAAATCCTATAGATTTAAATCAACAATATTTAGAATTGAAAGAAACTTTTGTCAATTTTTTACCTATTTTCACTGACGGATCAAAATCGTCGTCCAATGTTTCGGCTGCAGCTATTGTAAACTTCGAAATTCTCAAAACAAACATGCCGCGTGGTGCCTCTATTTTCACTACTGAGGCCACAGCGATTTTACTGGCATTAAATTATATAAAGTCAAAAGTTATAAGAAAATGTGTTATTTTCTCAGATTCTTTGTCATGTTTAAAATCAATTGAAAGTGTAAACCTTTCTAATAACATAATTTTTGAAATAATAGAGATAGTACATTATTTGACATCTATAGGTACAGAGATAGTATTCTGTTGGATTCCTAGCCATATCGACATAAAGGGAAATACCAAAGCTGATGAAGTTGCTAAATTAGTAAAGAAAATAAAATTCCTTACACAGATCCTTATACTATTTATTGCAGATTACGTGACCACAACGTTTCAACAACATTGGGATCTACAAATTGAAAATAAATTACATGAGATAAATGCCAAATTTTCCAATAACCCACCAGTGTACATTAGTAATAGAAAAAAATGAGGTTGCTCTTACCAGACTTCGTATTGGTCAAAGTAACCTTACACATAAATATTTATTATTTAAAGAAGAGCCACCGGAATCGAGACAGATTAAAATAGTGTTTTTAATAACGTCGCTGGCGTCATCATTTTAGAATGTCTTAAAGATATTGGTTTATATTCCAAAATTTGAAATATCTGATTAATATTTTATCAATTCACAAACTTGTTTGTCTTTTGCCAAATGTTTAGTGTCAAACATTTTAAAGAGAATAGACTTACTATGTTTTTACTTAGTTAAATAATTTTACAATCGCCACGATATAACTGAAATATCGTTGAAAGTGGCGTTAAACAAAAACAACCAACAAACAAACTATTTTTATTTTCATTCTATTAACGATAGTTTACATTGTAGCAGCGATATACTACTTATACCAAGAAGATCAGAACACATTGAGAGGATAGCCAGTTTTGTGAATGAAGGAGTGAAATTATATATTTGTTGAAAATCACACAGTCATAATGTTACATCTATCGGTAAGTAGGTGATGAACTAGCACACTACCCGATTCATACTATTTTCAAAGAAAAATGCATCTTAGGTCAGTTATAAAGAAGGGAATGTTTCACATCGAATATTGTTAAAATGCAAGGATATAAATTCATTAAATGATGTCAGTACATCTCTCAATAACGGGTTTCAATTCCATTTCGATTATTTAAAATACACCCATATCCAAAATAGCATATTGTATAGAACAATGTATGATTCCTTGAAAAGTCAGAACAAGACTTAAAATTCTGCGAATCCATGTCAGATTTAAAACTCTGGCGAAAACAAGATATTATGTATATTATACCACATCCTGCATTCGTAAAACCTTGACTTATGTTTTTTTCTATAAACCCTCTCGACTCGTCCTCTCCATATATTTTGAATAAGCTATCTATGCTTGAATTTGGCAAACTGATTAAAAGATACATCAAATATTTTGACAATAGGCATTTTTCCAAGGGTGTTGGTTTTCTTATTTACCACGCACACACCCACACACACTCACACACACACACATATATATATATATATATATATATATATATATATATATATATATATATATATATATATATATATATATATTACACAGGACTGACACTCATTCTGCCATACAGTGTCGCTCCGTAGCCAATTCCCCTCGCAACGACACGCACACATCGTCTCTCGCTCTGATACCTCACTATGTGCGTCTGTGTCAGTTGTTTGTCGTGATATTTGTGTGTATTTCCTGTCTTATATATCAATAAATGAATGGATTACTCCAGATTCGGGTCAATCTTAACATGTTGAATTACCTGATAATGCAATTATAGGAAATGTATATATATACATAAATCATTTTCAAAGTAAATATTTTCTGTTTTCCAGCGAAAAATGAATCCCTACAATCGAAAAATTCCCATTTACCCAGATGAATTTATATTTTGTATAATGCATCTTTTTGACTTAATTTTGTTACCGATCCCTATTACCGACGTCTTCTCAAAGTTTGGTGTCAGTCTGATTTTTTTGCAAATTGGAAAATTAAACTTTTTAAACTTTACTTTTGTCATCTACAAAAGTGGCAGTGTCATCTTCATTTTTGATAATGCAGTGTTCATTTTGGACCACATTTTTTCTTTAATGATTAATTTTATAACCATCCCTTAACAGTACAGCCAGAATTTCCAGACAACAAATGAATATAAATGGAAAGGTATGGTCTCCTTGACTACAACTGCGACCCACCATACGCAACCCACCATCCGCAACCCACCTTGAAGAATTTTAAATATATGCCATTTTAAATCACTCAAACGTTTATGTTATTATTCATAATGTAAATCCATTTAATGAATTCCGGTCCAAAATTGAGGAAATTGGGGCATTTACAAATGAATTTCCATGATATTAAATTGGATATTTTCTATGTTAAATATAGAATATAGCAAACAGCAAGAATATTTTCGCCAAAATATTCACCTGACAGAAACCCTTTTGGTTGTTATGTATAAAAAAAAGCTTATATGCAGGTGGAAAATAGTTTTATGTTACATTTAATAGTATTATACAGTGCCAGGTTTTCGAGTATATATATGTTTGCCACCCTTTGGTAAAATTACAATGATATTGGGAGATGATCATGCTTAAATGCAGAATTGTGTGACCTTTTTAAAAAGTCCAATATGTTCACTTGAAAAGCCATCTGTCCCTTAGATTTCAAAACACAGAAAACCTCTGTTTTGGCATTTTCGTTACTCAGTTTATTTACGGCATCATAATTTACAATATTTCTAGTATTTAAGTTAATATTATCTAAAAGTTCTTCTTTACTTGCATACAGGTAAGAATAAAAAATCATTTTTACTCAAGATATCCATCTGCATTGCTTTTCTATAGTTTCCCATTATCATTAATTAAGTAAGTGACACTTTAATTTATAAAATTTATTTTTTCAAGGTGCGAAAATATGCTTTGGGCTTTTCTTCCGCTTCAAACCATTTTGAGTTTTGCTCTTATGAGTAAACTTTTGCTTTTCGCTTCTCTAATAGATCGTAGTTTTTCCTCACCATACCCGTCGCAAATGTTCCATGGAAAACTTTCTAGTATGATGAACGGGTCATATTCATTGAAAATGTCAAGTTTGGTGAAGAGGTCAAGTTCGGTGAAAAGCACGACTGGCAAAAGGGAGTCGCTGTCTCTGGTCGTGCTCCAGAGTACTATCTAATATTACTGAGAGGGAGACTTCATAATGTTTAACAAGATCCCCGCATAACGTGTAAGTTGTGAAATGAAAATGCCATAAGGAGGAGGAGATGGAATATTACTAATTAGAAATGGGAAGTTCGTGATATGGAAAAAAATAGGTCGTCTAAGATTTGAATATGCTTTTCAAGGTTCTTTTTAGCAATGTTTCTCTCATTTTTGTCTTGAAAGAAGAGAAATAATTTGTTATACCTCTTATGCGCGAAGGGATCTGCTCAAAAACAAGATTGATGATCAATTGTAAGTTCTAATGAATCATTGTTGATCTTCGGTATTTTGCCTTTCGCATAAAGAGAAGCTGCAATTCAACTTCCAGTTCTAGAATAGATTGTATAAACTCGTTGAACATGTTCATTGTCCGTAAGCAATGTGTTATGAATTTGGTCTGGGGATTTGAATTCCACTTCTACAATATTGTGCTCTGCTCTATATCCCTTATAAATATTTGTTTTATCAAGAAGAAACATCAATTCCTCTGAAATTAAGAAATCTATCATAGCCCTTCTTGTCAGCTTCTTATATAACTAAATAAATATTTTAACTTTTTCATGATGAATTATCCACAGATCAATAAGAGAGGGTTCCTATTTCATAATAAGTTGTTCATACATAGCAGGTGGATTATCAATATGTTTCTAGCTATAGTAGTCCATTTTTGTTTTTATTACGGAAAATAATGCACTGATGTAAATAGAAAACGTTTATTTTATTTAATTAATTATGATTCAACAATTACATATACATGTATTTGGCGTCCCTGTTAAGAACGTAAAAACACATATGTTATCAACAAAATTAACAAACAATACAATAGGCTGAACAAATATCAAATATTTTGATTTACAAAGTCTACGTATTTCACTTAATAGTAAAATGTACAAATATTTTGCAGATAATGTAAGTACAAAACGTCGAAGAAAAATATATCAGACTTTCAGGAGAAAACATTACTTTAAAGGCACAGACACACTACGACTAATCATGATTCCATCTTAGGTGTTACCATGATTGTAACTTGTAACAAAAGGTGATATGTATCACCTACGTTACTCAACTGTAAGAAAAGTTACTCAGTTTCAGTCAGATAAAGTCTAAGTATAGAACATATATGACCAAATCTAAATACGTACGGTCAATGTGTTAAAATTACCAGTATCAAACCTTTCTTTGGATATATGTCACTTAACCATGGTTTAAATATCACTGCGTATATATTTTGACAGACACACCTTAGGTTGTATATATACAGTCAAATAAATTGAATTATGAACATCGCATCATCACTCGCTATGGCAACTAGCTTTTGAGGCTTCAATTTCATTGCAACCTTGATTCGGTCGATGCTCGAATCCGAACAAAATAATTAAGATATTGACATTGGACTCAGATTTTCAATTGCCAAGACAACTTATTTTTGCCGGCATTAGCATCCACATATTAAGTGAATAAATTGAAAGATACGAACATAAACATGTAAAGTACATGTATGTATATAATTTGTGCTATTGTAAAATTTTCTATATTTTTCAAATTACAAAGTATTGTGCGTTTTATAACGATTTCCGAGTCATTCAATTATTGACAAAGTTTTATACATACATAGATATAAAAGCATCTCAGATAGCAAAGTATAAATCTTGGGAATGTCCAGGATATAGATACCAATCTGGTAAACATTTCACAAACCAAACCTCTGAAATTCCAGAGGTGAGATCAAGTGTCATGGAGGAGTAAACATCCCCTGTTGAATGATACAAAGAGTTAAAAATGGTCTTTTCTGTCATTTTATTATTAAGAAGTCTTTACAAGGCCTTAGCCAAAAACGGATTCAAAATTTACTTCAGCTGTCTGTATTGCCTTATGTTGATAACTAAAATATTTTACACAATGTTTTTAAGTAAAGGCTGGAAATGTTAATTTAAATAGTTCATAAACAATACAGCCCCGTACATGTAACATTATTTTAAAAGAGTAACAGGAAGGCGGAAATAATTTTAAAAGTTTTATGTATTCAAAACGTCTGTTGTTTGCATGCGCAACATTATCTTAAATTGCAACATATATTTGTCACATAAACCTACAATACCACTTTTGATTTACATGACTTGGATGAAAGAAATTTACTCGAATGTGAAATCGATACCAATATATCCCTTGAATAATGTTATGTTATATCCTTCGAAACAATTCCGAGATAATTGCCCAGCTCCGTTTACCATTATTATTTTGTTTTGGTGAATGTATAACATTCTGATTTTACTCACTGATAAACATTTAACATTACTGACGACAGGTAAAATGAACACTTTTAAAATATTTCATAAATAGAACTGAAATTTGTTTGTATAATATTGGATGTATATTTAATAATGCCAGTTATCTTATACAATGAAACCTTCAAATCAGTTGTTTACCATGCCGGTTGCATTTAGATGCATCCAAGATGTCTGAGATAGCGGCAAAATACTCAATTGTCTAACCTATCTATTTTACCGAACAAAGCGATCATTTTTTGGAGTATAACACGTTCCCATATAAATGTCAACAAACTTCTGATTGACAGTGTATGATTTTCGAATTTTCTGTCTGTAAAATATTTGTTCAAACTTAGAAATCATAATATTTGTTGACAATAATTGACTAAATAAGTATCTGTCAGTAACAACTAGGTATAAAAGTCTGGATAGATTACCGTGTATCAAAGCGTTACTAATTATGCAATTTACATCATAGAAATAACACGATAAAACTAGTTTTTCATTCACCGACTTATCGAACCCCTGCCTATTCACCCAACAGGGCATTATTGAAGGTTCATTATGGCTTAAACCAGTCATTACGAAACAACACGAATTTCAAGATGGCCGACCAGGTGCATAAAGTTTACTTCATAAATTTCTTCAATAGCCTAAGGTATTTTCAAAATATCGATATTTATGAAATAGACTATATTTTGACCTGTAAACGATATAAGAATTATAAACATTAGAAATATAAATCTGTTTAGGTGGTCAATGAGTACTGATTATTTCTATAATGGTCCTTCAATGTCATCGGTCAGTAATGATGACCTCGGATGTCTTTAACGTCCTCGGCGTCGTCAGGTCATTACAGACATCCGAGTCATCACTGCTAAAATATAACAGAGCCATTATAAAAACACCCAATAATTAATTTTGTGATATGAAACCTATATAAAATATAAGAACGTGACACAATGGCATATGCACGATGCATAATAATGTATTCGAGGACCTTACCACAGATGCACTCCACTGTTCTTGAAGGTTGTTGTTGTTGTTGTTGTTGTTGTTTTTGTTAATTAAAGCCAGTCAGTCTAAAATTCATCCTGACTATATATACAACTTATAGTCCTGACTATATGTACAGCATATAGTCAATGACAGTTATTTACGTATTATCAAATTGTGAAAAAATGGATGTGGTATTTGAAAACATTATCTAGTATTTAATCTTGAGTGTCTTCATGTATATTTTCCATGTTAAACAAAATATATCACAGACAGCCGACCTGCTCAGAATATGTTGTAACGCTTTGTTTTATATTGCACAACCCCTCATATGTATAATATTATTTTTGTTGCCGGCGTGTTGAACTCACCCGTTTGAAATCGAACTCAGTCATTTAACTTAAAAAGTTTAACTTTTAATAGAGACTTTTAAAAGAAAATCACAACCACTTAGACTTAGTATGTAATCGCATATCTCTGTCATTTGAAAATATGTCATCATAGACAGAGACCAACCAAAGAAAGCGGTAAAACATTGACACAATCGCAAAAACTTTGAGCAATCGCAACAAGGCTTTCAAGAAATCCAGTAAGTTTACATTTTTACTGGAAAAGTCGCTAGATTGGATATGTCACGTAACAATCAAACATCATAGATACACAGCATCCATGGATAAGGATTTCCCGTGGGATCCCTTCAGGACACCGGGTCGCCGCTGCCCCCTCAATATGTCTCCCTGAAGTAATCCGTTATTACTATCCGATAATGAGTTCTGACGACTTATCTCTAATGGTTTCTTGTTTTGTTTCGCATTTGTAATCTTGTCACACCACGTAACCTAGAAAAATATTATGAAAAACCATGGTAACAATAACAATACTAAGAAATAAGAGACAATCGAGAAGTAGACGACTTAAACTTCTGTCAGGTATAATTGTGGGATGCAGGTGACCCCAAAATTATTTGGAGAGGATAAGCTGTGACTAGATTTAGCATCTAGATCTCCAGGAAAGTTATTGTAACAAAGACCATTTTACCTCGTATAGACAATAATGTACTTATCGTTCCACGATTTTAAGTTTAATATATATATCTTTTTTTCTAAATACATTGTATTACTGTATGCCTTATTAAAGAATCAGCCAAACAGCTTTCACAGAGTTAATGACTTATTACATAAACAATTATCCTTTGACCGCTCTTGAGTTATCACTTGATAAAAGAACGAGGAGTGACTCTTAAGCAAGATTCAATAATCAGTCAGACATCCATATCAATTACATGTAAGCTATTGTAAAATCCTTATAATCTGACAGGAAGTCATCTCTCTCTCTCTCTCTCTCTCTCTCTCTCTCTCTCTCTCTCTCTCTCTCTCTCTCTCTCTCTCTCTCTCTCTCTCTCTCTCTCTCTCTCTCTCTCTCTCTCTCTCTCTATCATAAACGATGTAACTACAGAAATAAATAGATATACCTTTGTATTTTCGTTCGGGCACTGTATTGTATATACACCAATTATTTGCTGGTATCGACTGATATGCACCAAGACAAATGCATTCTTGAGACCATTAGCTGTGAATATAACATGTATATTAATCATACATTTTTACAATTCATAGCATTTCTTAGAACTTATTATATTATTCGTATTTTCGTTTTGTGTATTAAAACCTAAAACAAATCTGTATTTTGATATTGGATCGCCACTGTCATTAACATATAATACTATGTTTTTATTATTTTAGAGACTGACTTCCATGACAAACTGACAAAACCATACATGTCAAGATGATTGATAAGATTGACATCATTTTATTTTATTTTTTTTTGTATTTGGAGTTTGTGCGTACATATGCATATTAGAACAATGATTTGCTCACAGTATATTGCCGTTTTGCCGATCATATTATGAGATGTGTCTCGTGATTCTTGTTAATACGGGGGTGTCATAAATGTTATGCATTAAGTTTAGTTAGCCCACTTGTCCTCGTTTGCTTACGATTGAATTCGGATGCAAACACGTATTTTGACTTTAGATGATGTACGTTGTCGATATGTCAAAATTCGAGGTTAAACATGTAAAAATGTCAAAACGTTTGTATAATCTATACCACATTTTACTAATGGTACCATAATAACACTTTTTGCTTTATAAAACAGTATATTATACCGTAAACTTTTAAACATGTTTTATTAAGTATTTAGGACTCACACTTTTATTTTGTTAAGACCAGCACCGATTTTGATTGGTCAATCTAATCATGCCCCAAGATTCAGTGAGACACCCAGCATGAAAGAGATAGGGAGTATACGGTCCGTGTTTAACAGTCTATAAAAGAAACTGGCAGCCTATAAAGAATATTTTTAAAGTAAAGTCAGGCAGGCTGAATTATTTGTTTATTCACCGTAATGCCGGTTTCAATCTAAAATAATTATGTTTGTTATTTAGTTTCTAAACGCAGTTTGCCCAACGACTTAATGATAAGACAGGCTAATAATCCTTGGGTGGTCCTTAGTGTTAATGATATTATTTAGTACACCATACACATCTATATAACATAATAGTACGGAAAATATGTAATACCTATAGTATGAAATATGTACATTACTCAAACTAGCCCTAACCTTAACGTGTATGCGACAGATACCTCCCGTGACCACGTGTTTACAGGACCGCACTATGAGCCATGGAGTCTCTCATGTCCAGCGCGGGACCCAATCCCGATGGAATCTAAGCTGAATTTTCTGAGAAAACACTTGCGTGAGGTCAGTGGCCTCTTCCCATGTACACTGTAACAAGGTATTCTGCTCCGCCATAAAAAAAACTGGCCGCTGCCATATAACTGAATAATTGTTGCATGTAGCGTAAATACAATTAAAAATATAATCAACTATATCTATATTGAATTGCATTATACCTGCAGCATCATTAGATCCTACATCATGTAAACTTAATCTGTCTAATGCCATCGGCTGTCTATAAACTGTGTATGATTGTTTATCTGGCTGGTTGACGGAATGTACCAACATATAGTTACTATCTAAGGAATGTTTCTGCAAAGAAAGAAAGACAACTCATATTGATATCGGTGAAAAGTAATGATCAGTCCACACTCCACTAATATCCAACAAACGACAAGAACAATAATATCAGCATTTACGTAGCGCACCGTGTTAATAAACAATACGTAAATCATATGCACACATTAACAATATAAATGTAATGTAAATATTCCGATACAGCTGCAGAACATAACAAAGCAAAATGAAAATACAAAAACAGTCATAATCTCATGTCTAATATGTACTAATTGCCTCCCTCGCCACCCAGGAAAAACCATAGATAAAAACACTAAGTGAAAATGACTATGGAAACCTGTGAATCCGCGGTAAATTTGCGAGGTAAACGAATTTAGAATGGCGGATCCTCATTTTTTCTATATCGACATAAAATGAATTCTAAATTTGAACTTGCTTATAAAAAGTGTGCGCTAGAAAGTGACTATTCAAGACCCCACCTTAATTATTAACGATAAAGTCGCACTAAAACTCGATTCTCATTGGCTACTGCTATGCAAAAATATCATAACAACTCTTAACGCAACTTCAAGTAACCTACAGCTCTTTACAAAATATAGTGACGTCAGGACAACTATTTCTCGCTTTACTATCGAAACGCGAGAAATTTTAATTATGTATCATACAATGATACATTTAAATACATGTATATCCCATATAAATATGTTGTGTAACTCTTGGGTATATATGTAATTTCATATTACATTTTTGCAATATAAAGAAATATTTAAAAATGTTAATAGTCGTAAACTTTGGTATATTTTCATGAGTATATAATATTGCAGTTGGACGCTACGTTTTCAGTATACCTTATATCTTTAAACATGTTTATCTTTAAATTTCGCAAAAATGTATTTTTGTTTGTTTCGAGTTTTGCTTAAGATATTTTGCTATGGAAGTGTGGTGTAACAACCAACAGCATTATTATATCCTACGCAAGACAATACAGTTGTTAAATCAATGGTTTTGTTGGATTCCACCAGTGTTAAAAGTGAAAAGATCAAATAATTTTTGTACAAGAACACTTGTGTTCCAAAGAAATAAACTCCTATTTGAATATTATATGTTTTAAACAAGACATTTTTATATCCAGATATCATTTAATTAACGAATGTCGAAACATTAAGGATAGTATTTATGATGACAGAATGACTATGTCATATTCGAAGATTAATTTATGTAATCATATGAAAGAGATTTATCTTATTTGTTGAAGTCTTATTGACAGAAATGAACGTTTTAAATATTTGCTTTGGTATTGTTAATACTATTTATAACCATTGCATCTATGGCACTGCAGGTGGAGCGCGCGAGTCCCCGAGGGTATACATAATCCAGTACCTGGTATTTCAGTACTGATACCAGGTGATTACTTCATACTAAAGTAATATTTCGCTAACAGTTTCACATAAATTCGAAACTTCTCAAAAACTAGAATAATCACTTCACCGTATGTACTCAAGGGCGGATTTAGCAACACATTCAGTTTTATTATTTGACCTTCGATGTTACCACTCGTTTTGATCATGTTTTTTTTTTTTTTTTTTTTTTTTTTGCCTTGCTTGTAAAATTATAACTTTGGTATTGTTAATAATGCAAAAAATAAATAAAATAATAGTAAAAGTTATATTTTAAAGTAAAACTTAAAAAGAACTTCGATAGTACGGCATATTAGTTAAAGTACACATAAAAGTGTTTGAATACAATGTATATTGAAGGCATTTCTAATAGACACTGTTACCTTCAAGCAAAACATAATTGTAAAAAAGAAGGACTCACTTTTCTTTGGATTTTCTTTGGTTTTGTGATTAACAGAATATCATCAAAAAGGAATACATAAATATCGATTGCTTTTGTGCTCTCTGAAAGAAAAAACAATATCACAAATTAGACTTTGCCGATAGAAAATAACTATCACAAATTAGACTTTGCCGATAGAAAATAACTATCACAAATTAGACTTTGCCGATAGAAAATAACTATCACAAATTAGACTGTCGATAGAAAATAACTATCACAAATTAGACTTTGCCGATAGAAACTAACTATCACAAATTAGACTTTGCCGATAGAAACTAACTATCACAAATTAGACTGTCGATAGAAAATAACTATCACAAATTAGACTGTCGATAGAAAATAACTATCACAAATTAGACTTTGCCGATAGAAAATAACTATCACAAATTAGACTTTGCCGATAGAAAATAACTATCACAAATTAGACTTTAGATACCGTAGATGAAGTTTGTCACTAATATTTCTTTTTATAATAGTCCATGCAAGTTATATATAACTGAAACTTATAATTTAAAGCACGTTATATATTACTGAAAATTATAGATAAATGAGAAATCATTGTTTTTGTTTACGATCAACTGCCTATGTTATGAATTTGTATTTGAATTTAACAATACTTGTCATGTTAATCTAATTTTAAAAAAACTATCTTTCCCCGCTCCCGTTTTCTGGTATGTACCGTAGATATTCTAACGCAATCCGCTTTGGAGTAACGTGCCAATGACCTATCGTAGATGTGTATTGTTCGACCAATGAAAATGCAACTTACAAAACGAATGGCAAAGGGATGTGATTTATTTTATATATAAAAGAAACCGGCAGTCCGAAACATTTTATCAAAATACCATTGGTGATCCGAGCCTATCCAAGGTTAAGAACAACATTCCATAATTCTGGATTTTGTTTGTTCTGAAATGTTGTTAAAAATGTTTATATCTATTTGCATTTAATTGCTTACAAGATAATGTAAGTTGCCTTTCAGTGATCGAAAATAACACTTATACCAGGTCATCCACCCGGGATCCCAAAGAGAATTGCGTTAGATCGTATAAGCGACACGTTACAAAACAGGAGCGAATAGAGATCGGTTTGTGATTATATTGTTGCCATGCAAGGCAATACCTAATAATTCAAAATGATGAAATACCGTTTAAAAGCAAAAGTAGTTCCCGACAAAATATCACATGCAAGAAAACTAAAACCTTTTCTTACTTAAAATAGACTTAAGTCTACAAATCATATACGAATGTAGATCCGGAACCTTACCCATTAGACTGACATAACCTTCATGGAGGAGTTGACGTTTTGGACTTGCTAAGAGTCTCTCACACGGTTGCTTACTCAGACCAACCTTTAGAAACTGAAACAAATATATAATAAAATTAGTGACATATTTATTTGTTTATTTGTTTTTATTCTTTTTTTTTAAATAAGAATATTTTCAACATTTAAACGGTAAGAAATGCTATATATTAAATCATCTAATGTAGCAAGCTTTATCTGTTTTAAAATGCCATTCGAATTATTTGTGATGTTCACTCCTTAGGCAAATCCTTACCAAAGGAAGATACAATTAATTATTCAAAGAAGTTTAAACAGATACCAGATTTAGGACATCAGTCTATCGTAGTCGCTTCCAGTGGTTACTGACATACGAATTTCGCTGTTAACACATTTATAAAAGATGGATTTGTTATGGTTACAAACAGTGTCAGAATTTGATTTTAAATTGTGTTTTACACCACACCCATCAATATATCAGTTATATGGGGGTGCCAGATTTTAATGGCGGAGTAGAGAACCAATTGAAAGAGACAACCGGCTTAGTGCAAGTTAACTGACAAACTTTTTTAGAATTTCAGCTTAGGAATTTAGCCTCACAGGAAGTGACAGACTTTATGGTTTCAAACACAACGCTAACAGGTAACAATTTCTTATTGTGATAATATGAGTCAATATATCTCATATGACCCCTGTAACTGATTTATATATGTTATATCGAATGCTGTCGCAATCTTGAGATATATGGAGAGTAATGTGCTTTCAAGTAGTCAGGCGGAAGATATAAGATTTCATTGTAGCCGGCCTACTTGTAATTTCATTATTCTAGTTGTCAATTATTTGTAACATTTAACTACATAGACAAACAAACGTAAGGTCCAGTTCAGTAGTAGTTTCTCACTTAAAACCATCGCTTTTCGTTACTTTATATATAATTTCCACCTGTTTTCCTTTATAAATAGAGCCGGCCTGGTTCAGTCGGTGGCGCGCTCGACGACTCTGGATCAAGAGGTTGTGAATTCGAGTCCCGTTGGTTTCCTGTCTTTCGGATGAGACAGTAGCTGGAGGTCCTGTGTCACAGTAGGTGTCGGCACGTTAAAGAACCCACTGGCCGTAAGTGTCGAATATAGGCCAACGTTTGAAGATCTTCACCGGCATTCGGTTACGTCGCCATATGAGTGAAATATTCTTGAGTTGGACGTTAAATAGCAATAAACAAACAAAACCCTCATAGATAATATTGGAGATCAACTGATGACGTCTAATTGACAGGAATAATGCACGTCACATCCATGAGTTTAACCTAGTTTTTCTCGGTAAAACTTAGTTATTTTTCCAATTTACTGGTGAGATGATATACATAGATTTGAATGTTTTTTCACATCGAAAACTTTTAAATATTTTTTTCCAAGACATTAATGTAAATATACATGAAAGAGTTAGTTAATATTACATCGAGATTAAATGTTACCCTATGATGTAAAACATTTCGCCACTTGAGATTGTTGGTTATACCTACCTCTGGTATAAAAGCTCGAGGGTCCAGGTCCGCTATACTCGGCCATATCAATTGCCCCTGTATTTCTTGCAGCCTCTCATAGTTTTTAACCCATTTCATTTTATCTTCCATTTTTTCTATTAAATATAAATAGTTTATATAGAAATGCGTTCTTATAAGTAACAGAACACTGAATCAATCACTGATGATTGAATGCTGATTAACAAACACACAGTTGTACCATAATAGTTATAAATCCTAAAATTGGCTGATCATAGAATTCTATTGAAATATAAAAATAACAGATACAAAGTATTAATCTTCAGGATGTCCAGGATACAATATACAAATCTTGTGAATATTGGGCAAACACAGGTGTCTGGAAATCTAGAGGTGGGCCATGTCTAATGAAATAATGTTTACATAGTTGACCTAAATATGAAATATCAATGTTTAAACTTTTACATTAATGTCCTTTTCAGCCATTTAATTTTATCATAATAAAATACCAGTTCCTTGTCTGCGTCCGGGAACTTGTATTAATCGTATAATAACAATATGCAAGCACAAGATCCGACTCTGTACTAGTTTATTGATTTTAAAAGTCAGTTCTAGAAAAATATTGCTTTTTTGTTATCTTTGGAACAATATAAAAATGGTCTTGCCAAATCTAATCTACATAAACAGTATAGTGCCTCTGTAATTATGGTTTCTTGTATAATAAAAAACATCTCAGGATTTCACTATCTCAGGTATTTTACCCTGTACATGTTGTGTTCGTAGACAATTGAAGCTTTAATATCATATTTATTTATAGTTCATTTTTTTACGTTGCATAAATACTTTATAACATAACCAAGCACTACTTAAGCGGATAAGAGATTTGCTTACGTAATGAAATGTCAACTTTATCAGTTAAGTCTGCCAGATGTTGCTGCTCCACTCCATCTTCCGTATACTTGCGAATGTTGTTCAGCAGAAGAGGGAATTTAGTACAATGCTGCATTGGAGCTACTAGAAGATCTGTAAGTTGCAAGCGATTGCACCTTTGGTCTTGTGAGCAAAACTGCAATGACACAAACACTGTATATATTAACCATTAATGAAAATGGTAAATGGAACAGACAAGATACCCTAAAGTTGCGATACATCGGTTTTAACTTTTTCACTTTACCTTTTTGGTGAACTCTAAATACAGACAGAAAGAAGGCATTGAATCAAGCAATAGGAATATAAACCATAATAATACCGACATAATACAGTTATATTCCCGACAATCGAAAATATGCTATATTCGCTGAATCGTTACGCAAAAATAAAAATTGCAAATTATTTTTAAGTACTACAATTAGAAAAAAATGTCACTGTACAATCATATTCACCTGGACCCGGTTGCACAACACATTGTTAAAGTTAATCTACAGTTAGCCCATTGGTTTAACATTGGTTAACGTCTCGTTAAATCTAACAACCTATTGTGCAACTGGGTCCTGGACAACACAAACAGATCGAAATGGTGTGTTCATTTACATGCCCCATGGAACACGAAATATAGTTTTCGCTAACATACATTCTTTATTCATATGAAAAAAACAGAACTTTTTAGTCCGGTCCCACTGTATCGCGGGTCAATTGTATCGCGGTGTATTTTATTTTCGGGAATCCTGCAGCATGACATCGTTTTATTTTTTAAGTATATAATTAATGGAAAATTGTTGTAGTCATGTAGCTTTCCAAAAGACACTTTCTATGAAAATGTCACAAAATTCTCGTAAGTAAATGACATGGTTATATTTTACAAACCATCTTTTATAAATATGGTAACCATCTTCTTAAAAATGACCCTCATAATCCAGAACATCAAGTTTACAGAACAGAAACTACTTTGACAGTTATTATTCGCTTACCACGCAACCCATTCTCACCTCACTTCATATGACCAAGTAAAATTGGCCTCGCTTTGGGAGTAAGAGATATTTTACAATGATACAATAGAAACACCCTTCAGACTACTTTCGTAATATAGCAGACTTTTAAACAAATAGAAAAAAACGAACAGCCACATTTGATGAACATTTGCACTAATTGAGAAAAAAAAAATACATATAAACACATGACAAAAGCAACATTTGCTGTTTAAGTCATGACATAGTCAAAACACGGAAAATCGTTCTGTACCGCGATACAGTAACACCAATATTAGTGCTATGAAAAAATGTTACGCTGTATTAAGCAGACATGTTTTAAAAGCTAAGACATTTTAGTCAATAAGAGTTCAATAAATTACATTGTGACAATTGGAGAATGGCAGTAGGGGTCTATTGCTTGACAAATACTGTATAATAAATTGTCTGATAAGATGATTGTAAAATTAGAATAATTGGTAAAATAATATATTTCATATTAAGTTAAACATGATAAATCACGAACACACATCATCGACACAATTTCGTTGAGTCCAACGCACTTAGTGTAATCAATCATCTAATATAATCTAGCCATTGTCACAATGGTATCAACCACGTTTTAGTAATGTACCTTCTCGAACTCCACAAAGTCATCATTGCGCCTCAACTGGTCAAGATACGCAAGGGCATTGACATAATTAAGGCAATATGTCTGATATACACCTCCGTCTCTTGAGTGGGTAGTAAACTGTAAAAGAAATTTAACTATGTTTACAAGTAGTTTGTACCAACACCAAATTTGATCAGCTTCAATATTTCAATTATAAAGTGAACTTTGAAAGAACCATTCGTATACCAAACTGATATATAGTATGCCATTATATATGACTAGTAGAACAAAGATGTAAGGTGTACAGGTATAATTACGACTTTTATACAATGCGTGTACACATACAGACAAATATGTTGCATATATATATATATATATATATATATATATATATATATATATATATATATATATATATATATATATATATATATATATATATATATATATATATATAATATATATTTATATTTACAGACTGTGACTGTTTTTTGTTTGATTGGCGATAATAAAAAACGAATATCAATACAAATCGATTAAATTAGGTCTGTTATGTTAACACCCAATTAATTGTGCAAATTGGTAGACTGAAAATAACAGAAAGTCATATGTGATACATCTGTGTACTGTTTCAATGTATTTTGTAAACCAATTTGAAGCAGTTGCTATTTTAGGATTGAATCGGAAATTGTCTGCGAGAGAAATGAGTTTTGAAACAGATAATATAGCCACTTATTTAAATCAATTAGATATTTGGCATGCCGTGTGTCACTAATACTGCATTTCATCTTCTTTAAAGGGACTTATACGATTGAATATAACTCGATTTACCCTTTCAAATGCTCGTATTAATACTTCTGTACTCCCGAAATCTGTACAACTCATTCCTTTCAATAAACCACCGATGAAATCTTTGCAAAACGTATAACTGACCTGGAATATGATCCATTAATTAGCTTCCTAGATTAACAGCAAATTAAGATATATGAACGACAAAAAAAATGAATAGAAATTAGTGTTGATCACGACAAAACAAATATCAAGTCATTGTGACCGTAATGTTCACACACACACACACACACACACACACACACACACACACACACACACACACACACACACAAACTCACCTATATATATATATATATATATATATATATATATATATATATATATATATATATATATATATATATATATATATATATATATATATATGCACAAGTGCACACTTACAAACACATACATACTTAAACAGATACGCACATATTGAGTGCAACCTGCACAACAGCATATGTATAAAAACAGCAGCCTGGAATAGCATTTCGTAGTTTCTGTTCTCTGGTTCGAAATGTTACAATTTTCATCTCAGCATACTATGTTACTGGTAAAAGATTTTCCTAAGAGAACATAGCAATTAAAATGCAAATAAAAATTCAAACGGCTGCATTTAATAAAATGCATGTATTTATCACTACTGTTAACGTTATTTCAATTGAACACTTTAATTTAAAGAGCTGTAATAAAGGGAAAACACCCAAACGTTAGATGAAAAAAATATATATCACCTTGCCTCTTATCTACTTACATAGCACAATTCATCTAAGTTTCCGAATAAATCTTGAGGTTCGGCAAACATTAGATATCCCTCAACTTGTATTCTCTTAAGTGGTTCCATAAAACACTACAAATAATAAGTGAACAGTTTAATTTGAATGAAAGCAAGTAAATGTATTAAATTTTATGTATAGATTATGTGTTTGTGTGTGTGTATGTGCGTGTGTGTGTATGTGTGTGTATGTGTGTGTGTGTGTGTGTGTGTGTGTCTTTGCGCGGGTGAGTCTGTACATTTATATGTGCGTGTGTGCGTGTTTGTATATATTTGTGTATGCGCAAGTGTGTGCGTGTGCATGTGTGTATGTGCTTGTGTGTGTGATCAATACATATGTATACACATGTAGATATCATCAGAGAATATACAGTAATAATTATCGTAAATATAGATCGATACAAACCGATATTCATCAATCAAGTTCTGAAGTCTGATAAAATGTTCTAAGAACAAAGTACAATAATTATACATAATACATGGTAATGTCTGGTGATATAAGGAGGGATGCTAATATAATGGACATTTCATCTCCTGTAATACTAATCAAGATTCGTGAGGATGATTCATTTTTCAGGTCATTTAAGTTGTATAATTCATATCGCTGAACTTAAATGGCCATTTATTTTCTAACTCTTTTCTACTTAGATTTATTTACAATGAACATTTAAAAAATGAGCTTCCTCCTATTCCAACATTGTATGAACAATTATAGATATTTCTATGAGGTAGATGGGTTGTTTTAGCGATTCAACGCTAAGTAAAGTACAGGTGTTGTACAGGTAAGTTGAAATATCCAGGTAAATTTAAATATGTTTTTCTTTCTCTTTACAGTTTTATAATAAACTTAGTAAATTTTGATATTTATTCATGGACATTTAGTAACATTTTAAATTTTTGGTAAATTCAAATGTTTAGTAAAAATAGGTATTTGGGTAAAACTTGATATTTGTTCTCGCTAACATATATTAAAGGGGCATACACTGTAATTACCCCAAACAATTATTTTGATTTTTTTCTACTTTTACTACCAGTACTTGATATACAATAACATATAAGAGCTATACACAGGCAGAACATTTAGGTAGTCAGTCAATTTAATATATTTTTCTTTATTTCATACACAATAGCATTTTTGTTTTTCAATTTCATAGCACTATTATAGGTCACCGTATAAAGTGAACACAAATCATAATTCCATCATTATAATAAGTATGATAATTGTTCACCTTTTCCCCTCTGATTTCTCAAATGTTGGAAAAAGAGGAATAAACCAAAATAAGATATACACATGCATAAGAATTCTTAAATTCCTATATGCAATATTCCGTGAAAATTGCTTTAGAAACGCAGGTTTGACACTTGTTCAATTGCAATTCATTAACTCAACCTTAATATTTGTATACGACTACGACGATGGATTTCACCTTATTTCCACAAATATATAGGAATATAAGATTTATGATTTAAGATGTATGCATGTGTATAGCTAGCTTTTATTTACTATTATACATCCAGTATAAGTAGTAAAATAGAAAATATCGAAATAATTGTTGGTAATGCCATGTATAGCGATATTTGGGCTTGTAGCATAATTGTTTAAAGAAAAAATTGAATCGAAAACGCAACTGACAACTCCTATAATGTATTGCAAAGCTATTAACATCAGTGGTACAGTAAGATTGATTAAATTTCATCAAACATAGTTACATATTGTTCCAATTGTCTTACGGTGACAACTGCAATGTATGCTAAGTTTTTTATTCCAAATAATCCCCACCATCATTTCAGATCTTTTATTATTCATATATTCGTAGGTTAAAGTACAGTAATTATTCAACAATGTTAACGATGCTAACAATGAAGTAGGAGACAGAGAAATGTGTAACACAGTGTCATCAAAAGTGCATCCATCCATTCTTATATGGGTAAAATTGTAAAATGATCTTTGTCTTCGCGATCACTACACATAATAATAATTATTACTAGTATCTGTTCCTGTATAAAGTGTATCCTTATCATATTTCATTATTTTGAGAAACAACAATCAGTGTCTTAGAACGGAGGAAAAACCGACAGGAAATGCACAAATCTTAAATAAATTCCAAAATAATTTTAAACAGCAATCTGAAATAACCACCAATCTGCAAATCGTTGTGCTTTTCCTCACGTAGATGAATAGAACATGAATGTGTTTAAACAACAAACATAATTGAATTTGAATCCGTTGTGGATGTTAACAGACGGAAAATGAATGGATGAAATTCAAACATATAAACATGATATATATAAACATTAAAGGACTATATATGATAAGGGTCCAAAACGGCCCCCAAACGGTGGATGGTCATATTTTCATAAAAAGTTCTTCATATTGTCTAAAGTTGAGATCTAAGTAGTTTGACTTGTTCTCTTGACCCCAAAGGTCATTTCAAGGTCATGTTAAGTCAATGGAACTCCAGTGACTTAATGAACTTTTGTGTTAAGTTTGGTGAAAAATTATTTCGAGAAAATGAAGTTTATTAATTTTTATCTGGTGAAAAATATATCTAAATATAAATTGAGTTCCTTTAAAAATATAGTATTAAAAAGAAAAAAAAAGCACATTTCCAGATTCGAACCCACGGACCCTTGAATTCACAATCTGACGTGCTAACCATTACGCCACAATCACTTATGTGTAAGGATGGTGTAAAATGTTAAACAGTTTGATTTAAAACCCAACAAGAGAATGCAGTCGCTAGTTGTATATTCATACATTTTGTACTCGTAGGGCTTACTTTGGAAAACTAAATGTTCTATAGATTTACCTAATAAATCTATACTCCCTATTTTTTAAAACAGTAATATTATTTCTACGTATACACTTGATAACAGTGTCGGTGATGCCTGAGTTCAGAGGTAACATTCTAAAAATAGATTCTGTGCGGTAGGCCTGTATTCGGCGCTCGGGTAAAGAAATGCATAAGGGCCAAGCATCCAGATCAGACTAACTGTAAATTGACCTACATGTAGTAGTCAATTCATCATCTTGTAGATCTACGATTGATAAAAAACACTGATCCAAGGGTCTATGGTAGTATATACGGTCTTACGGGTTACCAGTAGGCAATGTGTAACACAAACAAAGTTAGGCCTATTCGATCTCTCGACTCAAGGAAGCAAGTTTACCGTAGATTCTACTTATCTTTAGTGAAAAGTTGTCAAGCAGATCTATCGACAGAAAATTCCAAGAATGAAAGAAAACAAAGCATTGTAGCCTAGCGCTTTGCTTACAGTACTCAGTATTTTCCAGTTTGTATTAAGAATGTGATTGCCGCAGTGATAAAAAGAGAAGAAACTACCCACTGTAGCTATTTATAGGGTTTCCTGGTTTGTCAAGTGTACTTTGTTTCTCATATGTATGGTCCTCGACGAAAATAAATGAACGCCGTCTGTAGACCGTCAAAACAACCGGAAGTAGTATATCCTTAGCAACGACGTAATACATGGACGTGTTGTTCATATGAAAAGTTGTTTGTTTATATTGAACGCAGCTTTGGACAAAATTTTCCTTTGAACACAAAATAGTTAATGAACATATACAACAGAGTGTGGAATATCTTTCTTGTCCAAGGATGTGCTCATACTTCATTTTACCCCCAAATGCTAAAAAATAGTATAAGATAGATAAAATATTGAAAATATGCATATTTTAATGTCGATTTTAAGACACTTTCCTGACAAGGAACTTTTTTGTTTTCCGTGTGTATGTAAAGTGCTAATCTTAAACTTCATAATGTGTACAACCATGAACTTTACAATGAATACTTAATTTTCATTTTATTGGTGGGTATATAGGCATCTCTATCATATATAGTCCTTTACAATATATATATATATATATATATATATATATATATATATATATATATATATATATATATATATATATATATATATATATATATATATATATATAAGATAAGAATGCATCCATCCATCAGTCGTGACTTCTAAGCATTACAACTGTTCTGTGGTCCAACCCCATCCAGATATATAATTGATAGTGCTTATCCTCTTGGAATTTACTTCAGATCTTGTTTCCGTGTTCATATAATAACATATGTGTCTGGAAAGGTAATGTATATGTATATCTTCATGTTAGCAAATACCAAATTTTGTGTGTCGTTTTGTATGTAAACAAATGATTAAATAAAGCTCTGAAATCTGTCCTAAATAAATGAACTCCAAATCACCTTAGTGCCAGTAAATCACTAAGTCGCATAACGCTATATTCTCAATAAACGCGCATTGCACGTGGATTTGATAACAATTAAACTTACGTGTTTCAGTACCATCAGATGATCAATAAGAAACACGCATTCACTTTTAAACAATTCCCAAACAGCTTCCCTTCGTTTTCGCTCTATTTCCGGTAGCGTCGTTGACTCAGACGGCTTATCGGAGCTTGCTATAAGATCTGACCAATGTAAATTCTGGAGAAAATAAAAAGGAACTGATTAGAAAATGTTAAGAATTTATCTAAATATGTACTCGATGCAAATCACAAAAATAGGTTAACCAATCATTAGCTTCAATGATGCAAACAATACCCGTCGCGATTATAATCAAATTGAACGAATGATTGGGAAGGATACAACAAAATTTATGGCAGTTATTGTATTATCTTTATAATATTTATAGTCATGGCAATTATGGTATTATTTGTATAATATTTATAACCACAAGGTCGTTGCCACTGCTGGTGGACCTTTTGAGTCCCTGAGGGTATACATAAACTTAGTACCTGGCATTTCGGTACTAGCTGATACTCTTATACTAAAGTAATATCTCGTACTGATAACAGCATGTTTCACCCCGAATCTCCTTCACTTCTATGGCTTAAGTGCTTACATATCTCACTTTGTAGGAATTGTGATAAGCGTTCAGGAAAACATACCGTCTAAAATACCCTTGGTAAAAAAATGGGTATGTAGTGACCTAAAGTCAAATACACTTTTTACAGATGTCAGTTTAAAAAATGGTTTGTACCATAAAACACAATTTTTGTTATACAGCGATTGTTTAACAGGCTGATACCTACGGTATTATTTCAGATAATTGTTCTACAGCCATTAAACGCATTGCAAAAAGCTGTAATAAATGAAGGCATATTTGAGATTTTCCAAGTTTCTGTAATATTTTATGATTTTACCCCAAATCTAGAGTTTTATATGGCTTGATTTGTAGCTTTTTTATTAAGCTTTCTGACAAAAATACCCCCGAAAGTACCTCTTGGTAAAATGTAGGGTTATAGTTCTCACAGACTATCGTTTTTTTCCACAGATTTCTGTTTAAAAATTTGGTTTTTACTCCCAAATATACCACATTTGATACATAATGATTGTTTAATGAGGCAATCCATTCTCATTTTATATATGTCATATAATAATTAAGTATAAAAATCGCAGATACCAAAGGATAAATCTTAAGGATGTCCAGGGTATAGATACGAATGTGGTAAAAATTTGACAAACACGGACCTCTGGAAATCAAGAGGCGGGATTGGGTGCCATGCAATGTGTGGCAATAAATGAAGAGAAATTATCATCACAAAAGTAAATTAAGTTGTTTCTTTTAACAGAATAGTTGAATAGTCAAGTTTTTGTGTCATGTATGAAACACAGCTTCACATTGCCGGCATCCTTTGTCCTTCCGTCCGTTTCTCCAAGACCAGTCACATTTTGACATGACTTATCATTACTTTCTTATTGTATATCATAACTTTGTAAAACTTACAGGAAAGTTTCATTTTGATGAGGTGCATCGCCCAGTCAAGGCATCAAGGCCGTGTTCAAAGTCAAACTCAATGTCATTGAGCATCTTTTTTAAACGAATTTTTGTTAAACCAAATACTTAAATGCGGCATAATTCAAGGTATTATTTCACCGCTAGATACTCATAACTTGCTTTATTAAATCGAAATAGTTGTAAACCATTCTGGATTTATCATTTACAGAACAAAATGATGACAAAATGTTTTACAATGCCCAAATTTATGATTTAAATGTGAAACAAATTTTGTATTCTGGGAGTCACAGCTTTCAATATTTTGTCTTCTTCATCCACCATCTCTAACATAAGCTTAAAACACATTGTTGCCATGACTTTAGATCAAATGTTACCATGTTAGGTAGAAAAATGTAAGTTTTGCAAATAAATTATTGTTTTATAATATTGAACTGAACTGATAAAAATAATCCAAATTCGGAAAGGGGCATAACACCTGCATATGTAAACATCCTTTATATACCCACAAATGTGCCAAATTATTCACTCTATTAAAGCATATAATCATAATGAATAGGTATGCAAAATTAGGAATAGATTTATTTTTTTTCAGTTTTTGTATTCCCCAGGCAACCCTTCATCCCTGTAAATGCCTTGATACATGTGGTTTATTATATCTACCGTACAACCGTTTAATTCATTGACAACAGAGACCATCAAGGAAGGACTAATTGAGGTTTTCCAATTTTCAGCGATTTTTGTTAATGTCCGTTGTTTTTTACCAGAAAACTCCCAAATGCTCCAAGAGCCAGAATGGTAAATTATCTTATTTTGTAGCACTTTTGATACGCTTTTAGAAATACACAACCTTCTATATTCCCCCTGGGGGTTTGAGAAACAATGGTTATTGCAAAGCATGTGTGAAATCATTACATATTCTCAAGATGAAAAGGGGTGTTTTCCAAATGATATACGTTGTTTTTACTACTTAGGTTGATGAACAATAACAAATAGCATATAGATACAGGTATCAAAATTATTATATATATATATATATATATATATATATATATATATATATATATATATATATATATATATATATGGTCAGATCCAGAGTTGAATACATATACAAATAATATGGTCGAATGAATCATTTGCAAACAAACAATTACCAAACTAAGTTCCCCAAGCAGTTTTCACAAAATTTATAGGAATTTTAAAATTGTTATGATTTTATCTCTTGTTGTTATTGTATATCAATCTCGTAGTAAAAATACAAAAATGCCCCTTAAAGCCACATTCAGGAAGTTAACTTGACCGAATGTGTCCACCTACGTTATCACTTTTGTAGAAGAGATAAAAACACTGAATGTCAAAAAATCTCCTTTTTACAGAATCGGTTTGCTTAGAATATAAACTATGTGAGTGGGTCGCTTTTTCTCAAAGAGTTGCACTTGACATTTTTAATTCTTAGCTGTCAAAAACAATCATTGTATTTGTACTTAAAATTCAGATCATCCATGGTACAAATTTAGAGACCAATGCTCTCATGTCACCTGGCATTATTTTATATGGCATTTTAATGACTAATAGGACATAATGTTTGGAAATTTCAAACAAAATAGCAGTCAAAATGTCATACTATTTATAATGCTAAGGCTGTGTTTGTTTTCATATTGCTACTTACAACACAATAAAAACTGTTAAATGATTAAAAACTTTAGAGGTGTTTGCGTAGATAAACGGACACATTCTGTTTCGTCCCGGTTTGTCATTATAATATGCAGTTTCAAAGAAAACGGCAGGACAGTCTCACTTCCGGTGCAGAGGTTTATCATTAATATGATCTAGAATATGGGCATTTTGCAGTGAGAGGTTTGAAAAACAGCCTACTGAAACGTGGTGAGATTGTTCATCTTTAAAAGATAGATAATCATTTTAACTTCATTCTTCGCAGATGAACTGAAACGAGATTTCACTGAATGCCGTCAATGCAAATGTTACAAGACCGGAAGTGACCTTCCCCACGTTCTGTTGAAGTCACGTTATCTGAGTATAACCTGTTTCGATAGACCGAGAGGAATGAAACAACCCGAAAAACTCGATATTGCAATCTAGGTACAACTATAATATTGATTAATATATGTCAAGTACAACGGGGTCGTGGAATGGTCTTACTATATGACTTATAACGAAGAAGTATCGATGGATATCAGAAACTCCAAGTCTATTAGAATACGCCAAATTAGATATATAACGGCTTCAGTACGGCGAATCGTTGCGTACCCAAAACGGGTTGGGACTAGGTGTTCGGAAGGAGTTATCGTCCCCTGTTAGCATGCTACACTCGACGGAAATATTCCATCGGAAACTCTCGGGTTTGTTGAATATACAATGAATGTCATTTGAAAGAATTAACGTACATTTCTGTATTATCAAATCCGATGATAATGTCTCAAAACAAAACGTATTTATTGTATTGACGGAGGAGGCTAAATTGAATAATCTTATATTGATTCAAAGATACATAACAATACTTGAAAACATGTTTTAAGACAATCTTGATTTCAAATAAATCCTATTTAGTCGACGTGTAACCTGCTTGGTATCAACATTTTGATCAATTTAATCTGTGTTTATCTTCATGTTGGTCACCTGGTTATTTACAAAACAATTGGCAAATGCTTGATAATTAAACTACTGATTTAGTACAATTTGTGTAAAGAGAATTATCAGAGTGTCAACAGTTCGGTAAAAGCCAAGTAAATCCCAGCACGGTTTGAACTATAAGCAAATTATGTAGATTTCTCATAGTGGTAGTTTGATTGATTACAAATATTGATGTAAGGAGACGGTATTGAAACTCATACGCGGTATAGTCGTCATATATATACCGTTGTGCCTTAAAAAACATGCATGACTTAAAGTAAAATATCAAATCGGCACACAAATAAACCGAACAAAAAACCCCAACAAAAAAACAAAAAACAAAAACAACAAAACAATAATTTCAAATTCCGAGATTTGCAAACTTCATTTTATGTGATTAGAAAACTTAATCAATTATAACACGTACTTTATATTGAGTTAAATTTATTTATACAATTTGAGTTTAGGTGGACATATTGAAAAATATATAATCAGAATTTGGTCATCAATTTAATGTTCAGTAATGTCCTGATAAAGATACTAGTCTAACTCCATAAGACTTGACAATTAAAATTAATACAACATTATTTGTTTAGTCCATTCAGTAAGTTATCCGATTAAAGTTACCTTATAGGCTGAGAGATGGTTATCTTTAAACTCGGACGGTTTGAGTAAACCCAGAGCATCTTCAAAGCGAGGCAGCGATTCTTTGCTCCTAGTTTTCATCTGCAACAAATACATTATAAAACAACATTTACACACACAAGGGCATTTTTATACATGTTGTGTTATATGTGTGTGCGTGTTATGATATTTGAATAGCAAAACACTGATGTTATATATGAAAATGTACACATTTTAAAGTGGCGTTAGCTGTATTTTTTAAATCCCCTATTTCACTACTTATATTGGTTACTCTTAAACGGATTTGGTTATGCATATAGATGTATTATTTGGCCTTGTATGATACCATTTTCCCTTTAGAAAATTTATTTTAAATTGGAGTTCAACTGATGAAGTCAAATTGACAGAAACGATTGCCTTAAGCATTATAACTTTTGGTATTATGTTTATAATATTTAGATTGATATACCATAACAAAAAAGAGATATGCAGTCACAAAATTTTGAAATTCCTATATATTCTGTGAAAATTGCTTGATAAATCTAGGTTTGGCACTTTTCCAATTGTAATTGACTAACCTATCCTTATAATTTGTATATGAATACCACACTGGAATATTTTCACAAAATATATAGGAATATATTATTTGTATGCCTGTATATAGCTCTTACTTGTTATTGTACATCAAATACAAGTAGTAAAAGTAGAACAAATCGAAAAAAGTAAACACCTGTAATGTCCCTTCAAAACAGCGTTCAAACACTATTTAGACTCTGAAAACAACCATTACTTCAATCGCAATTGATGTGGATTACAATTTCAAATATCAAATAAACTTACAAGTTTCCTCAGAGAGAAAGACTGTCGACTTTTCTTGTGATCTGAAAAAAAAATCAAACCGACGTTTTAGGTGATGGCATAACGTCGACAAAATGTCATAGTAAACGTAGCTATTAATGCCATATATATTGGTCAACTTCTATGTATTCTTACAACAAACTTTTCACGACAAGAAAAATAATTAGTAAATTTTTTGATCATTTTATTGTTTATCAAAAATGAATTAGTTGATCAATATTTACTATATAAACTCATTTATTTGTACAAAAGTAATTTCATTTTTTTCTATCAATATTATAATATTTGCATTCATTGTTATTACTATTATCATTATCATTGTGGGCATCATCATCATCATCATCATCATCATCATCATCATATTATCATTATTATTATTATTATTATTATTATTATTATTATTATTATTATTATTATTATTATATATCTATTATAATTTTTATTGTTATTATTATTATTATTATTATTATTATTATTATTATTATTATTATTATTATTATAATTATTATTACTATTATTATTATTATTATTATTATTATTATTATGATTGGCCATCATCATCAGCAGCAGCAGCATTAGCATCACCATCATCATCATCATCAGCATCATCATCAACATAATAAATAGTAGCAGTAGTATTATCATTGCTGATGAAAGTTTTGATTTCTTTTTATTTTGCATATATTAAAACTGATCCTTTAGTTGCAGACTAAGTTTTTATTCCAGAGATTCTTATTTCCACCATTCAATAAATAACGACTAAAGTAAACATTTCAAAATTTGATAATACAAATATATCTAACCGTGGTCACAGAAAATGACAATAGTTATATAAAAACTTTAAAAATAAATATATATTTACCATCTGATATGCCAACAGTAGACCCATTCTTTGGCGAATAAAAATCGGACACGGTATTCCTTTTGATTAACTTTTTGTGCCGCTCCTGTACCAGGAGGTCTCCGGGATAAACATTCATGGCAAGATCGACTGAGCTCCGTCGTCTCCGAAGTCTTTCAGCAAGGTTACTGTAAGTGTCAAATACAGATCAAACACCTGTTTTATACTTAATTATATTTAAGTATTGTTTGTATGAAAACAAAAACACAAAATTAAGATAAAAATACAAGAACGCAGTTGACAGCACGGAAATTATTTTCGTTGGTTCTGTAAATACAAAGGAAACATCTTACTCTATGTAACAACTAAATATTAAATGTATCAGTTCAAGTGTGCGGATTCCACGGCAATTATGCGATAAACAGAGATTCCAATAAATACGACGAATATACGTGTTATTACCTCCATGAATCGTACACGTGCATAATTTCGTTCTCTCTGGTTATATATTAAATATACACATCGTTATATATGTCTTCGATGATCCACGTGAAGAACTTTACGGCATCATAAATTCGATTTGTCAATGCTGTACAAACAATTGAAATGTAAATATGAAGTGATTCAATTACACTATCTAGTTATTTTCTTCTTCTATAATATCATTCCGCATGGCGTCTCATATACATATGACAAATTCAAATATCAATATTCCTTTCAAGGCGAATCTGTTTAGCCAATGAATTTCTGAAGTGACCACTGTTGTTAATTTTCCATGCACGTGTGTCTGTACTTTATCGACAACATCACTTGATCAGGTTGACCTTCCGATAATGACGTAAATGAAGCAATTTATAATATGAAGCATGTCAATATAACTGTAGAGTAAACAGCTTTTTATTATAGTCTCCATTGATACAAATCTCCGGATATAATATGCCACTAAGTTTTATATCCAGGGATACACAAATGCAAGGTTTTTAAAAGGTTTCCATCAGATCATAAACGAAAACACATTACACGAAGCAAAAACAATATCAAATAAAGATTCTTTCAATAACGTTTTTTTAGTTTCAATACTGTTATTTACGCAGCGTCGCTTGTCGACAGAAAATGACCCGAATCATGTATCCTTGCTGAAATCGTTTCATTTAGGTGGAGTTTTAGGTTTGTTGTAGAGTTAAGACACCCAGTTATTGATATGATCGACTGTAAAAGTAAATGCCACTGTATGTAATCATGTATTCGTTAAAATTAATTTAAAATGAAATAAAATGAATTTTAATCATACTAAATGAAATGAAATAAATTAATGTGAATTTGGAATTATTAATTAAATACCTGTATATATCTTACATGTGTATATACTTTCTTAGTGATATCTGCTTTTGATTTGTAAAGCACATGATTTTATTTCTGGCCGAGTGACGAAACCTTGGACCGTGTATCGCGGAATATATATCTTTATTGCTGTTACTTAATTATGTTACTTATTGTATGATAATAATATGTATTTGCTTTGCCTGCGTTATATGTATTAGTTATTTATATGCTTTGTTATTTATATACTTATTTGTATGTTACATTGTTGTTTATATTATGTTGTTGTGTGTGTTGTAGGTTCTACTCGTCGTTTAAATCGAAATTGGACAAACTTCTACAGGCAATTTTATACAATTTTTTAATTATCCACATCGGATGCTGATTTCTCTGTTGTATTGAGTTAAATACATATATATTTTATATGGAACACTAAAAACTATTTTACTTTTTAAGACTATACGCAAACTGAAACATTATGAAGCAAGATGGTTTATATAAGAGCACAGTGAAACTTGTATATGAATAGCCCCTTTGGGACACAGCAAAACTAGTCTTTATAGAGAGGTGGTCTTTATATAGAGGTTGATTTTTACCCAAATGATACTATTGGGGAGAGCAAAAAAGGGTCTTTGTGAGCAGGTGGTCTTTATACACAGGTGGTCGCTAAAGCAGATTTTACTGTATACGGTACTTAATGCGTACCAACTGTCAAAGTTTTAAAGTATAAAATACATACACAATTAACCATTATAAGATATCGTTCATAAAATATTGATAGCAATGTTATAAATATTTACAACGCTGTCTTAATTAACAGATAAATCAAAATAAGTGAAATTACCAATAATTTGCATATTCATGAATAGAGAGAAGCTTTGATTAAAAATATGCTAAAGGAATTGTTTCTTCTGCTTTGTAAAGCAACTGGCATTTCATGAATCGTACAGGTTCTGAAAATGCCAAAAAATAAAGACAGGCTACAAAAACACAGCTAACATTAAATGGAACGAAATATACGATAATAAAAAAGCATTATTTACACGGCTTTTACTGAGACCTGTTGCATTTAAAGATACATACATGTACTTATATTCGGTAAGGACATTTCCGGATATCGGGTTTGATCTTCATGGCTAATGATAAATAACCGTGATTCCGATAGTTTACACAATCTACTTAAAATTGTTGTAGTTTCTATGTAGTACTGATTTATGTTAATAGAAAATGGAACGACATAAAATCAATGTTTGCCATCAAGAGCTCATTTTTTCTTGTCGATTGCAAATCAAAAAGATATTTTAAATCACACGCTGAAATAACATTTCGTTTAATATTGAGTTCGCCATATACTTTGTCTGTCTCTCTGTCTCTGTTTCTCTATCTGTCTGTCTGTCTCTGTCTCTCTTTGTCTGTCTGTCTGTCTGTCTCTCTCTCTCTGTCTCTCTTTGTCTGTCTGTCTGTCTGTCTGTCTCTCTCTCTCTCTCTCTCTCTCTCTCTCTCTCTCTCTCTCTCTCTCTCTCTCTCTCTCTCTCTCTCTCTCTCTCTCTCTCTCTCTCTCTCTCTCTCTCTCTCTCTCTCTCTCTCTCTCTCAAACACAAGAACATTTCACAAAAGGTTTATATGTTCAGTAAAACATACATTTGAAAATGTATGGAGAATTTAATATCATAAGCATACATCTTTAAAACGCCGTATCTGTCCCTTTATTTGTTTAAAATGTAAATACATTTTAGATATTTGATTGTCAAATTACATCTAACTATATGTCAAACACATCAAAAGTATTGATCATCACGCGGCACCAACGACAATATAAAATATGTCAAACATTCGACAAATACGGACCTCTGAAATTTCAAAGGTGGAATCAGGTGTCATGGAGGAGTAAACATCTTGTGTTTTACGTCCCACTCAAGAATCTTTCACTCATATGGAGACGTTACCAATGCCGGTGAAGGGCTTTAAAGTCTGCCCATTGATTAGTGAGGGTGGACTCGAATTCACGACCTCACCATCAAGAGTGGAGAGCGCTACCAACTCAGCCAGGTCGCAGACTGTTGACTGATGTTACCAGCTGCGAGTACACAGTCAGAAGCAAATGAAATAAGTAAGAAATGAATACTCGTCACAATATATATATACACAATTCAACAATAATTATCAAAAGAGTTACTCAACATTTCCTTTAGTGACGCATTTTTATTGCAAATAAGGTCATTATACCAACCGCAAAATTAGCGAAATCTAGACATTACACACGAATTCTGAAATGTCTGTATAAATTAGATTTATGTAAATAAAGGAGCACAATTAATTCCCATAGGAATGCCGACGGTTTTTATGAACTATCTGATATCCAGCCAATACATACATACATTGTCTATTAGAAATGTTAGCATTATTTTATCGACTTTATATATGTATATGTTGAATTATAGTGCCGACATAAGCATCATGATAACTAATAACTAGTTATTCAAGATTTCCGGGTACCGCTTTGAGTGATCCACTGTCGATGATGTAGAGAAAAAATATATTGTATTGAAAGTAGAAAAGTCGTATGTTTTGATGTTATGGGATTGAGAAAAATTGTGTGTCTTTGTGTTACCTGTTTTATATTACATAAGATATCAATTTAGACCCCATTTCCCTTTACTGTCCTCAACATCTTAAAAAATGAAAACAGACACGGAAATCGTCATACCATAATATGGACATTGTTTATAAGTATCGAGTATTTTATTGATTTTCAGCTACTAGAATATTTGAATTTCTGAAAAAAAGTATCAATAATTTAAGTCTTGGATGTAGACAACATTAATGCGCAATGAATGTTATCATCGTGTAACAACCACGTGAATGGAATAGGCACGTGGAATTATAGATAAAATCACATGCGTACAAAGAGGCGTACGGATATGATCAATAATGAGACATAACAGAGAATTAATTTAAAAGATTTTTTATAGATATATATCTTTAGTAATAGCGAACATCATTTATATTCTGTAGGAGTTTTAGTATGATTGGCATTGTTAATGTAAATAGGAACGGCTGCAGGAAAAAATAATAAAATAATGTCATATTGAATAGTACTGCTTCCGAAATTTTATAACTTATTATATACGGTTATCCTAACTGCTTTACTAAATCCTATGTATATGAAAAGAATTTTACGATTATAAAAATTCTTAATGTAAACATAAAAATTAGGAGAAACACTAAAGAAAAATAGAGATGGTTTTCGTATTAGATAGTATTCTATCCGAGATTTCACAAACTGATATACAGTTATTGTAACTGTTTTACTATTATTCGTATTAATATGAAACACAATTTTATAATTATAAAAATTCTCAATGTAGCATCAAAATGTTTAGGAGAAATATAGTTTTAAATCTAGCAAATACCTTCACACCATACCTTGGATTTCATGGGCATCATTATAGGCACCTTTTCACTTAAACGGCAAAATGGAGGACGATAAGATAAAATTTAGAGTATAAACTCAGATTATTTTCTTAGAGTAAATCATAGCCTAGCTGAAAATCGTGTATGCATTTGCATACATTCATACCCAAAAGCGTGGCTACATCATAACAAAAAGTCCAGTCGGCATGCTTATTCGCGGTTTCTTATCGATCTCAATGTGTCTAACGTTCGCGTTGTATTATCGTTATTGAGATAATCGAGTAAGATGCTCGCTGAAATTATATATCACTGTATGTACCTTAAGTTTTGTCTTTATCTGTTCCCAAGTTATAGGAATATGGAAAGACAAACCAGAATACAGTTAGAATCAATGATATAACAAATGATCAGTCTCTGATATATTACATTAACTTATTGTGTTATTAACTTAACTGATTATATACTTAGATGCAGTGGGCATGTATTGCCAGAAATAACGAATATGGTGATTCCTAATGGGCTTTAGCTCCATGAGATTGTATATGTGAGTGGGTCAGAGTATGATTATATTTGTATTTGTTCGTGTATATGTGTGTGAATGTTTGTGTATGTGTGTGAATGTGCGTGTATGTGTGTGAATGTGAGGTTGCTTTAGTATGTGGGAACAGTATGTATGTGAGTATATGTGAGCGTGTTTAAGTGTAAGTGAGTGTATGTGTGCGTGTCTTTACATTTGCATGCGCTTTTAAGAGTATGATTGACTGTTGGATACATGCATAACTCTATTTCTGTTGGTAAATGAGTAGATCTTGTTCGGTCTCCGTTGCTAAATGTGATTATATCTTGTTCGGCCTCCGTTGCCGAATGTGCTTAGATTTGTTTTCGGCCTCAGTTGCCGAATGTGATTAGATCTTGTGCGGCCCCCGTTGCCGAATGAGATTAGATCTTGTTCGGCCTCCGTTGCCGAATGTGATTAGATCCTGATCGGCCTCAGTTGCCGAATGTAATTAGATCTTATTCGGCCTCTGTAGCCGAATGTGATTAGATATTGTTCGGCCTCCGTTGCCGAATGGTAAGAGCAAGAGCAAAAAGGATGAAGTCCATCATTACAAATTGGCCGTAACCATATAACTGAAAAAAGTGTGACGTAAAACAAAAATCAAAATCATATTTTTTAATAATATTGATAGATTGCAGATGAATAATCATGGTCTCATCGAACAAGCGTTGGTATAAACAAAGCTGCAGTTTGTTAACAGTTACAAATAACCAACACTAAATGACGTCATCGCCATCCTTCAGATGAGTGAAGAGACTGCAGTGACGTACAAGTTTGACGCGATCATAAGAGACCATACACGATAATCCATAATACCAATCAGCACTTTTCAGTTATGGAAGAAACATATTCAGCAGCTCGTGTAAGTTGATTATCATGTTTATCTAACTCTCGTTAGTTAAATTTCAAAATTTGAAAAAAACTTGTGTCTTTTCAAATTTTGAAAATCAACTAACTCAAGTTAGATAAATATAGAAAGTCTCAGATGCCAAGGTATAAATCACTAGGATGTCCAGGATATAGATACAAATCTGGTAAAAAATGGACGAACACGGACCTCTTGAAATCAAGAGGTGGGATCAGGTGCCATGGAGGAGTAAGCATCCCCTGTCGACCGGTCACATCCGCCGTGAGTCAACGGTTAAATTAAAATAAAATACGTGATTAAAGAATCCTCGTCATAATTGGTACAGACGTCTCAACAACTGCCTTCGAACAGGTTCATTTATTGAAACAGTGTAGCCGTAAACAAGACTATTATACCGACCGTAAAATTTGCGGAACGTTGACAGCATGGTTTTCGATATCACCATGTCAATAATTTGTCAATGAGTAGTTTATCTCTGCATATAAACATAATAATCAACTAACACTTGTTGCTAACTCTATATATACCTGGCTCCTTCTCCTTCATCACATGAGTTAGACGGAGACACCTCCGGTGACAAGTTTGTCGGGGACACATCTCCAAAATTCTGAAATGCAAAGTATGCATATAATGTATGGATGTTACAAGTAAAATGTGAAACTTTAGTCATCCCATTTATATGTAGTACTTTAATGATTTTGAATGGATCGATACATATTAAATATCGGAATATCGGTAAATGTGGCATAATTAGTCAATAATTAGATGAATTTATCATTAGTAAATCTTATATTTATTTTAACATATAAAAATGCCTGTAAAAATTACATATACAATGTGCATGTTTTAATAAATAAGTAAGTATTAGTACAAGGTCGAATGTGTACCGATTGAAGGTATATTCTGCCCGATTCAATATCAGTACATCTGATGTAAGTCAAACCTTCATGGTTAATTATATTCGTCACTTAATGAATATCTTATGTAATCCTGTTTAAGACATCTCTGTGGAAGTAGCCGCCTGGGTAACCTCACAGGTAAAACCTAAACCAGGAAAACTAAGTATATATAATTAAGCAATTTTACATGTGTAGCTTGATTAAGGAAGTAAATTTATTTATATAAATACGGTAGGGTGATCAGCCATAGACGCATCAACACTATTCAGCAATATACACACAGTCAGTCAATACATTTAAGAGGGAGAATATTATACGAGAGGATAGACTAGCAGAACTTCTATAAACTTTAAAAAAAGGACAGATTGATTTTGTTTCTGATTACAACGACGAAATAACGTCACACATACGATCACCGTATGTTGGATTTGGAGCCGATGCAAATGTGGAGAATGAAAGTTGAGAGAAAGATTTATGCTCCCTTAGTTAGGATTTTTTAATTCATAATTAAGTACAAATTATTTTAGATTACTAATGAACTTGTTACAGCTGTTATGTACCCATGGACTATATAATTAATGATAATCGTAAGAAGGTTCAAGAAACAATATACTAATCCCGAGAACATTGAACAAACACTAACATCTGTAAATGTATATATGGGATCAGGTGCCATGGTGGAGTAAGCATCTCCTGTTGACCCGTCACACCCGCCGCAAGTCTACAGAGAAATTCAAATGCAATAAAGTAGGAATAAATCCTACAATAGGCACAGGTGACTTAACAACTGCTATCAAGGCAATTAAACATTTCATTTAGCGAAACATGGTGATTGCAAACAAGGCCATTATACCGACGGTAAAATGTGTGGAACGTTTACGTCAAACGAGCCTCTTAAATCTGGTTCGAATCCAGCTAGGGTCATTTCAAATTAAGTGGGAAAGTTTGCCAGTTTTCTTGCAGAAGGTCGGTGGTCTTTACCCGGGTAACCGGGGTTTCTCCTCTACCAATAAAAACTGGACGCCATCATATGACTGAAGAATTGTTGAGTATGGCGTAAAACAAAAAATCAAATCAAAATCAAAACGTCAAACGAGGTTATCGATATCCATTTGACAGAAACCTAACTGCATTAATGATAATTCACAAAAAATAATACCTTTGTATCAATAATAGCAGCCCTACGTCCACGTCTGGAAATAGGTGGAGACGGTTCGTGATCACTTTCTTCTGTAGACCCGCTTGTTAAACTTATTGAACTTTTTCTTCGAGAAGTCTGAAATAAAGCAAACACGACAATAAATTATGCTTCACACAATCGACAGAGTGTGTATATAATCAAATATAAATATAAATATAGACAAATATAAAATAATTAATTATTTTATAAGTTGGTATAAAAAGAGATATAAGCATTTTACCATGTATGATATAACAAATCCCTTCAAGCTCCAGAAGTAGGTTCACATTTCTGCGGATTTGACAAATTATAAAGTCTCAAGTCATTTATTGTTATTTATAAAAACGCATAGTATTTGATGCACTATTAAACCTTAAAGGGGCATTAGCGGTGTTTAACAAAATATTTCATTTTTTTCTACTTTTACTACTTCTTC
>BROG01000100.1:1205000-1247500 GCA_030159075.1 Atrina japonica | reverse complement strand
TCTCTCTCTCTCTCTCTCTCTCTCTCTCTCTCTCTCTCTCTCTCTCTCTCTCTCTCTCTCTCTCTCTCTCTCTCTCACCTATTCATTTATTCATGTATAATACATATACATATGTATATACTGCAGTCAACATTAGAAGTGTCAAAGACGAAATGATAAATAATATTCATCTTTATCGGTATTATATACGGATACCATCGCAATTCCCACATTAATTATTTCAGTAAAAATCTATGCAATGTTTAAACTGCTAGTGGATGTTTTGTTATTCTAGTGATAGTTTATAGTATTTTCATAATTCATTTTCGTATTATAATTTGCGGACTTACAATGTGTGGAGTAAAATTCATTCTTGACCTGGGCAAGTTTAAATTTTTAGGTAATAAAGCATAACATTATAATACCACTAACTAGAGTAATCGTTCCTACTTGTCACCATGCACAAGTATGCATCCAGTGAGGAATAAAACGTGTTTCCTGTGCAGTTTTGCATAACAAAAAAGTGAGTAGAATCATCCGTATGATAATCAAAAGGTTTTTTTCCTCAGTAGTTGCAATTTCCGCATTTGACGTTAAAACAGGATAGTTTAAATCTAAGATTCGAATAATGAACAGACTGACCGAATAATGAAACCATTTTTTAAATGTTATTTTCTCAATCAAGGAATACAAATACCAAATGATTAACCTTTAGGACGTTCAGGAGCCAATACATAAATCTGGTGAACATTGGACAAAGAGGACCCTTGGAAATCCATAGGTGGGATCAGGTGCTATGGAGGAGTAAATATCCCCTGATGACCGGTCATACCCGCCCCGAGTCCACGGAAAATGTAAATGAAATACATGAATAAATCCTCGTCACAAGTGGTACAGACGACTCAACAACAGTTACCGATCTGTTAACCCAGTATTTTATTCATTGAAAAATAATAACTCAAAACATGGTCATTATACCGACCGTAAAATACGCGGGACTCTGACATCAAAAGCGATATTCCAAATATTCCAGTGAGAAATTTGGTGAGAAGATTCGTTAAAGGGACATTCGCTGAGTTTTTTCAAAATGCTATTTTTCCTTTTTACTATTTTGGTTGATATAAGATAACAAAAAGAGATAGACACAGGCATAAACGTTCTGAAATCCCTATATATTTTGTGAAAATTGATTGAGAAACCCACTTGCAATTGAAACCTTAGCCTTGCTATTTGCATATGAATGCCACGTTGGACCGGACCTTATTTTCACCAAATATATAGGATATAAGATGTGTATGCCTGTGTATGGCTGTTATTTGTTAGTGTACATCAAGTAAGAGTGTTGAAAGTAGATATAATCGAAATGATTTATTTTGGTAAACACAGCAAATGTCCCTTTAATGCTGGTATATATTTTTGGACGAATGCATACATTTCAGCGTAAATATAAGTTGTTGATTTTTTTTATATACGATTACTGAAATTTGGATTATGTGACCATCATATAGCTACAACATTATTAAATGGTACAATAGAACACCATCGCACATTGTTCTAACACAGATTAATGTCACTTTATATGGGCATTTTCATTCTATCTCGACATCAGTGGCACTTCAGTACTACTTCAAATAAACTTGAATGATTTCAAACGTACTGGCCAGGTCGGATCACAAATAAACAAACTGATTCTCAATTCATTTATGTTGTTTGGGATTACAAGTACGGACAGAATATCAAATTCTACGAGTAAATGATGTCGTGTCTTTATTAGCCTAATTGATGGGAACTTTCTTGCAATAATGGCAAACCCGTTGGATGTGTTCCTAGTAATTGGATCTTTAGAATACCATATGATGAAGGTCTCAATTATAGTAGACGAATTAATTTATAATGCGAAATAAATGGTGAAAATAAGGGTTTTGAATTGTCTATGTTATTAGCATAACATTACATCAAAATAGAAACTGGTGTTAATTGAAAAACGTTTCTAAAATTATTTTGTATTACTCGACTGTACATTACATTCGTATACGTTTAAATAGTAGAACGTTTTGAACGATGATAATATTCTTGATACATGTGAACCTTAAACCGCTTTTCACAATACAATATTTCAACCACCTGCATTTCATGCGTAGCTAGCATCTCTTAGCAAGCGCAATGTATTCTATAGATGCAATATTTCACAGAGTCGGCTAATGATGTAGAGCTACATATCTTACAGAGAAATAACAACAAACGTCAAATGTCTATTTTAAAAAAAGAGATGCTGACCCTCGTGTGACCCAGGGAAAAATTAAGATAAAAATCAATATCAATGTATTTCGATGAATGTCACAAAAGACTAAACGCCGGAGATTCTAAAACATTCAGCATGGCCGTATATGAGTCAAACATATATCTGCGAGGTGATATGACGATAGATATCTATTTCAAAGCATTCTCCCAACCATTCCAATTTTTTCCACTTATTAGTGAAACATTCAATATCTCTCACTGATCCACAGCTACGTTGAAGGTTTTCCTGTATCAGTGATAATATGTATTGAGAAAAGTGTTCATTTATCAGGATTTGCTTTTGATGGAAACAATCCCGGTTGTTCACCATGATTATTATATGAATATGATGGGAAAATCAATGACCTACTTTTCCCCAAATCATTCTTTTCTGTTTCCTCTAAGTTTCACTATTACATCAAGACGGCATCCGGAACAATCCGAATATAAAGACACATGTAGGTGTTGAATACACAGAAAAAATTACAGATATAACGCTTTATGACCTACACGTTCCTAAAATATCTGACTTCAACGTAAACGTGCATACTTGTTTGTATTGCCATTATTTTCCTAATGATAAACTACATTTCACATTTAACAAATTATAGGAAATTGATTACTAACCTTTCTTGGAACTGATAAGAAATTGCCAGTTTGTAATTCTGAAAACAATAATGAAAGAGAGAATAATTATCAACAGTATTATAACATGTTGCTTTATTAAAACAGATGATTAACAAATATTATCATTACATACATATAATTAAGATATGGAACTTAAAAATTGAAAAAAATTATGATGTAAAAAATAAATTTTAATAACGAGTATTATGATCGTTTATTAGTGTTAACAATACTAGCCATTTTCTGTTCATATACAATTGTGCAAATTACATGATTCGAATTTATTTAAAATGTGGGACATACAAAGTCATGTATACTGCATCGCGTAATACAGATGTATGACTTGTCTAATAAATGTAATATGACACCAGTGCATACAAAGTAAGACTTTTACAACTGCATCTTCCAAAAGGTTTTGAAGAAATTCATAATTATTAATTCCTAATATAGCACACCAAAATCTCATTTATGAGTTAAACCTAGTTTATATAAGTAAAACCGGGTTTAATTGCGCCAAAATAACAGAAATGAGTTAAGCCTAATTTAACCGAGAAAACTAGTTTATCTGTACCACAATCACATTAAATTAGCATGAATGTGATTTTGGCACAGTTAATCCTAGTTAGGTTTCTGTGACAAAATGTCTCCCACACCTAGGTCCAGGGCCATAAACAATTCGCAGACAATTTGTTTTCTCAACTTTAAGATTTTACTCAAATCTTGAAAATGTTCTCAACTTGGGTGAAGTTGTGGACCATAAAGAAATTCTTAGACTAATTTCTTTCTCAAGTGATAAAATACTTAAGTACTGCATGTAGCTGACGTAAGTAATTCTTAACAGCGACAATGCCTGACTCCTATGTTCGCCTCGGAATACACAAACGCAAATATCATTGTCATTGTCACCCTAGAGCATTTCGGGACATGTTTAATTCTTTTGGCTTTCGAAAACAATACGTTATTTGAGCATACAGGGTTTAGGAGACCAACACTTCTTTCTCTGTTAGTTTGTACATAAATTGGGACATATGTGCTGGATGAAATTTACACTGCTCCTTGACAACCTTACCTCAGTTGCGAAAATTCTAAAGTTGTTTTATGGTCAGCGAGTTTTCACTTTTTACTCAGATGAGTAAATTCTGTACATTGGAGAATAATATTTTTCTCAGAATTTCCCTTGATTATGGGCCCAGGCCAAGCTAATCCCTTGCGTAAGGTATTTTAGTAAACGACTACACTTCAGAATCATATGTGCATATAATTTAGGACAGACGTCATGAAACGACCGTAACTTTCTAGTCAATTGATTCAAGAATTGCGACTTAGTATTCAAGACTGTTTATGACTATGCAGTATTCAAAAATTTATGATTTAAATTATCAAAATTTTTATAACGGTGTTTATAACTGATTGAGATACATGATCTTATGTCTCTTATACTGAGTATTTGAAATATATTTACAGTTTTCTTTGGCAAAACGAGTACGCCAGATGAGAAACATAAGAACGTGATCTAACTTCTACATTTCAGAAGAATTATATTTCTCTACTCCCCCATTGCTTTCTACATTGTCTCAGGTATTCCGTTGCTGCTAATGCATATCATAAAGTCACTGCCTATCTAATATCAATATAAATAATCAAAACCAATGACTTTGAAAATCTGGAGGATTAATTAATGGTGACATAACTTTAAAACTAATACGTTCCTATTATTTCTATTCTGTTTTATTATTTTTAGCAGTAGTATTATTATCTTTATTATTATTATTATTATTATTATTATTATTATTATTATTATTATTATTATTATTATTATTATTATTATTATTTTAGCTTTACGGCATTTCAAAGTATCGTAACAACCTAAATTATTAAATGTTCGTTTCTTGTGTAAATGTTTCAACTGATTTGGATGTTTAATACTACGATCTTATACCAAAGTTATCGTATTGCAAATAAGGGCAAAAAGAAATGCTCAAGGCCATCGTCTCTAGTTAAATATACGTTCGTCATTTAACGGTACTCCACTTTCCTCTTACTTTAGAAAGTATACTACATGTATGCATGTACTGACCATATTATCTTAAACTCAAATGTGGTCATTTGTTGATTGTTGCGATTTATTTCCATTGTTTTTATATTCGATCCCACAGGCATATGACATCTGTTATTAATATGGTATTCTGCTTTCGAAATATCTAAGTTAATGTTCTTACCTGGGTGACCTTCCGAATCTGATTCTGATGGTACATTATCCATGTTGAACATAATAGGTGATACACGTGGAGATGGCAAAACATCGATAGATGGTGGCCTGTGTGTATTAACAGCAAGTCGTCTTAATTCGTTACACATGTTTGAAAATTCTCCGTCTTCTACGATACTACTTTTTCTACAAAATCATGCAATAAAATAATTAAACCATATAGGCTTAGAAGTTGTAGTAATAAAGCAAACTCCCATTAATCTCTATCGTCCAGGACAAAATATACATGAATCAACTTCATCTATCGATTTCTCAATAATGTATTCGTTGACAATGCTCTCTCGTATTTGTGGTTTTCGGAGCTTTCGATTTTAGATTAACCTGACACTAAATTTTGATATTATGTCAAAGCGATTTCGACTTACATGTAATAATACGGCTAATTATATTCGTTTTGACCTAATGGAGTGATTCATATACAAAAACTATTTATTTACATTGCCATATTGAGGAATCGTTTAAAACTTGTGATGAAAATTTCGCAAAACTAAACTTGAAATCAATTAAACTTAAACATGATCCTAAACATTAGTTACCTTTATATGTAAAATATATAAAGCAAAAGACTGAAAGGATCTAATTATATACAAACAGTGCATCGATTTATTTTGATTGTTATTTCGTGTGATAATAAACACACGTGGAACGAAAGCACGTGCTTAACGTTTATGATGTCTGTTATTATTATTTCTACTGTGTTAGAGCTGGGGTGCTTAAAATACGTAATGCATCGATATATAGAAATACATATTGTGACAGTGGCATGTTACTTAACGTAAGCTTGCAAGAAACATGCCTAACCATATTTCCAATTTGCATCTAGAAGTTATCATATAAACTTCAGGCTAAGAGACAGTACACGTCCACTATTCTTGGTTTTCTCCGCAGGGGGTTTTAAACACTTAAAACATGTCTTTGCAGTACGCTGTTTTAAAGAGATGCATGCCTGTTATATTCCAAGTTGAATTTCTAAATCTGTTGAAAATCGATAGGAGTCATTAGTTTGTCAGCAATGTGTAGGAGGATAACCGTACATCTGGGAACTGCTATAAAACATAATTAATCAAAAAGTGTCTGCAAAATCAACGGGGTGGACCCATTGCGTCAATATTTGATAGCGTTGCTACAGATTAGAGTCATGTGTTGATTTACGATCAAAATATCTATTACCTTTTACTTTTGCTTTCTGATGCTAAACCTTTACAGAAATCGTCACATCATCCCAAAATATAAAATACTCGGGAGCGGAATGGTAATTCCCTGTGATGTTTACAGTATAATTGACTCAGGTATCGTCAAACTGTACGTTGAGTAGACTTGTAAATGATCAAACCTAAATGTATTGCCAAATCTGTCTACGAATCACCACAATAAAAAAATCACTCTCTTAGCTTTTTGGGTGTTTAAAAATTTAAAAATGGTTCTATCTGTGCACAATGATACTGCCGTATACGATACTTAGCGAGTACCGAAACACTTATTATTGGGTTTCTGTATACCCTTGGGTAATCATAAATTTGATCATATTTCGTTAACCAGTCAACAGGGCATTCTTACTTCTCCATGGCACCTGGACCCACCTCTAGATTTCTCTGTTTGTCCAATATTCAGCAGATTTATATATTGTACCCTGGAAATCGTGAATATTAATATTTTGCTATTTGTGATTTGTGTACTAATATGTCAGTATGTTTTTTAATAATATAACTGTAAAGATCCATACCCGTTCAATATGATGTTGGTAAATAGCTCTGATGGTTTTAAACAATTAAATATTTGAACATCCTCGCATATCATAAATTTAAATAATCTTAGAAACGCTTTAAAATACATATTTACGCTGGAATGTCAAAATGTTCATAGCTCGAGGTACAAGGTGACCATGTATAACAGAAGATGCATTGTACAACTAAATATAGGTGATAGTTACTTCAATGTATACTCCGAATTCTTCTCAGTGAAAATATATTTATTCACTTTGATTGTCATACTATGCGCTGTATTAGCTCTGAGTGTGCAGAACACCAGTCAAACAGAAGATTGAATTACTTGACTGGTAATTATCATATACAGTCAGAAATAGATTGCTGGGTGGGCGATCAGTTTTTGGTCTATCAAGTTTTCTTTTGATTCGTGATTTCTACACAGGGTGATTGTAGAGTATTAGAAATATTTAGTCATTCTATTATTTCTTGATTTGCAGTCTACTCTGTCAATATGATTTCCCAACCAACCCTTCGTATCCATTAATGTGCACACCATTGTTTGACTCCGAATTAGTTTTTAACGTATACATATATTCTTAAAATAGAGACACTTCGATACTAGATTTGTTATGTTACACCTGTCGCATAGAGACTTCAGGTGAATAGAGAAAAAAAAACAAAGTGTTGGGCAAAGTCATCTGTTAACTATTCATACTCCACGGTTCGGTATTAAGTATTTAACCTCAATTCATCCATTGCACTAATTATTCTATCCTCTTATTAAGCCAGGGATGTAGATATATCGCAGTTCGTGATCCACATCGTCGTACATATGGGCTTTTGGATTCACATGATATGTTACGGCAAAATTTCAATGCAGAATGACTTCGCTTCGTATTCTAGACATTTAAATTGAATTTTGATATGGTATTCCAGAATCACAGATTCTAATGCTTAACAAATAAAATGATTTACTTTATATATATTTTTACAATCGATGTCATGTAAATATTTGGATCAAGTAAATGACTTAACATGCTAAATAGTTTAGGCTAAAAAGTAAGCAACGCAGTGACATTAAATCTAATAACATATAAAGGATACAGATAAAACCTTTCGTGACGTGAAACACTGACAAAAAGTCACATACCTTTCAATATCAGGATTCTCCGAAATCGATCCTAGATCAGAGGTTGAGCTCTGATCTTCCAGCAATGAAAACGAAGTTCTTTTTCTTTGATTGCGTGGTGATAAATGAAGAAACGAATCAGATTTCCGAGTCATTTGGGATTTTTCAATCATTAATCTATCAAATTCATCGTCATATGTCATGCTTTCAATACCACCTATGGAATGAGGTCTTGTTGTTATTCTATTCCGACGAAGTTCGGTTTCAGATGTGGGTGAGAACATGTCGTTTTGCTGTACAGTGTCTGATTCAATTTTTGAAACATCCAACTTTAATTTAATATTTGATAGTGCACTTTGTCTATCTAAGACATCTCTACAAAGATTACACTGTATAGATACATCCCTTTGCCATGGAAAACGAGCGTCGAATCGATCTCCTACAATATCAAACATTTCGTATGAAGACATTTTCCCAAGACTCCGACTAGCATCTGATGAATCACCTATACCTTTCCTATTCATATATTGTGTTTCTACACAGCCATTTGTTTTTGGTTTCTGATAAACACTTTTTCCATTCTCATGACTATTATTTTGATCTGTCAACTCTTCATCACATTCTTCCATCATGCTACTTAAATTTGTATAAACACTGTTCGTTGCATTTATCAAGGCTGATGCTGAGTGAGACCGTTTTTTCAGAAAGTTATCCCTTCTCCGTTTTGCTGGAGATCTATTGTTCCCTGGGAGTATGTCTGTGACATGAGCAGGAAGTGACCGGCGGTGTTTCCTCTCCTTTTTGGCATTTTTCAAATTGATTTGGTTAATGACTGGGGCTGTTGTTCGTCTCTGCGATCTAAACTTAGAAAAGGTTCCATTGAAGAGCACCTGGTCGCGATGATTTTGATCCACAGGCGACAACTCCTCTAGAAGTACAAAATATACATTTACTTGAGTAAATAGATATAGATCGTGTCTAAATGATATAAAATAACGTTTTATTAAAGTCTCTCTACGCTTATTTGCCTCGAGAACTGACGTTAAATAGATCATTGTGGAAAACATGAGCTAATTAATATTTCAAGAGTGTAAGTTGATAACTTCAATAAAAGTTAAACCTTCTACAAAAACAGCTCGTTTCAACACATTGTGGTACTCGATGATAGCGAACGTAAGGGGAAATAACATTTAAATTTGCTATATAGAAATTGGTTTTGCAGATAATACGAGGTGAAAGTAATAGAGGATATTTGACAATTGTTATTGAATAACATATTTACTACATCTCGTGAGGCAGAAGAATACATAATTAACACGAGTGAAAAATGTTACGCTCTATAAACGATTCTTGCGCCCCTATGGTTTTGATTGAAATACATTACTTGATACCTCCAAGATCATGCCTGAGTTTTCGATAGACCTGGACAGCAAACTCGCTTCGAAGTTAGCTTGATTTGATGTTCATTTTTTGTACTGTATCTCCAGTGTCACTAATTTTCTAGAAACTTTTAACTGATGACCTAGATAGTGGATACATAAAACATTTCCACTGATTTTCGACCATTTCAACCCACTCCATCAAAACATATTAATCGCCTGTTTTTTCAGTTGGAGACAGAACAAGTCTCTGTGAAGTCATTTTGCCAAGACTCGATACGGCGTTATAAATAGCTCACACGAAAATCCCTTCTTGATACGTCATATCTACAGTACGTGTTCAAAAGCTGTTACCACGGCATCACCATTTATTGGCATTTGTTAGCAAACGTTATCAGTATAATCAAACAATGAATTGAAAAGTATCATTAAATTATAGATGGGATTAATCAATCGGATTTTCATTAGTGGCTTTTCACTGTATTTTTAATGGCTATATGAAAAATATCATATTGTTCATTAAGCCAAACAGTAAAATCAACGAAAAATAACAGTGAAAAATAAAACTCTTATTTAATTGAAAAATTTAACAAAAAATGTAATAAATCTATTCATTGAAATAATAGCAAACTAGTATGTTTGAAAAAGCGCAAATGAGCCATAATAAGTTCTGTATTTAGTAAGATATAACAACAGAATTGTTTATGAAAATTATGCTTACTTTGAAAACTTGGATTACTATATACCCACTGGTTTTGTTGACAATGCGAGATTTTCAGTAGTGGGTATGTATTGTGAATTAATGCCTTAGTGCTGACATAGTATAATTGTTGCATTTCGCATATTATATCCATTTGTCTCGTTGTTTCTATTTTAAGTGCAAAATTCATAAATACATGGTTCGCTATGCATAAACAAAGTAATGCATTATCATTTCTGTATTCAACATATTAATTCCACTTTGAAAATGATGTTATTAACATTTCTATAAACTATGAGACTTTCGTCTCTTAATGTGTGTACGTAATTATCTTTCAGATGTCGACCTCATAAATACGATATCACCAACAAGGAAGTTACCCGATATAGAATAGCTGAGGCAGTACAGACTTCAAAACACATTTATCAATAAGTACCGTCATGATTAGCAGTCTTAGACGTTCAAAGAAACAAATCTGAGATAGGCATGTGAATGGCCACTTGGTGCATTTCACTGTGAAGCATTTGTGAAAACTTAAACATTAAAACTAAAAATATATGTCCGTATATCATTATATCTATGACTTGCTTTCTGAGTTTTAAGGTGTCTGAGATTACGAAAAATTGTATTAAAACTAAATGCCATGTTAATACAGGTATAGAGATGATTTACAGTTCCAACGCCTTTTAACAGTCAACCTTATATTTGACGCCATTTTACGTGTACGTGTTACGTGATACAGTCTAAACAAATTGAAGAAATCACTGATATATTTTTGTTTGTTTGTTTGTTGTTGTTTAACGTCCCACTCAAGAATATTTCACTCATATGGAGACGTCACCAAATGCCGGTGAAGGGCTTCAAATTTTGGCCTATGCTCGGCATTTACGGCCATTGAGCAGTGAGGGTTCTTTAACGTGCCGACACCTACTGTGACACGGGACCTCCAGTTTTTACTGTCTCATCCGAAAGACAGGAAACCAAACCTGTCGCCGGCGGGATTCGAACTCACGACCTCGTGATCAAGAGTCGAGCGCGCTACCGACTGAGTCACTGATAGATAAATACAGTACTGGCAATTATTATATTGAATGTAACACCTTATACTTCTTAATTCAAAGAGATCGCCTGGCATTAATATAAACAGCACAGATACCAACGAATTAATATATTATTATAATATCGTTAATATATATTAACGATATAAATTTATCTCTGAAATCAATTCATTAACCAAACCCTGGGCCTCCGTGGTTAGAGCACCACGCATTGAAACATGAAGTCTCTGGAACTTAAGCTGATTTATGTGAGAAAACTTACAAGTTTACCTGCGGAAAGCCGGTTGTAACCGGGTTCTCTCCTCCACCGACAAAACATGGCCGCCGACATATAACTGAAAAATTGTTGAGTGCGGCGTAAAACAACATTCAAAATTCTAATAATCAAAGCCACCTAAGGATTCCATTGAATGGCGGTTATGTGGCTTTGATTTACGGAATATGCGGATATTCAAAAACATACTTTGTTTTCTTGCATTTGTTGCATTTTAGTAACAATAATTAGATGTCCAGATTTTTTGGGGACACACACACACACAAACACACACACACACACACACACACACAGGCGCGCACGCGCGCGTTGGCGAAGAGAAAGAGAAAAAAGTTGGGAAGAGAAAAAGGGAAGAGATATGAATAGATACAGGTAAAATATTTTACGCTGGTACATATGTATACTATTCGTGAGTTGTTAAATTTGATTATTTTTTAAATAGCGAAACAGATTTGGCGTTGAATGGTTTAAGTCAATATTTGTATAATTTTGGCACGACTTATCACCCATGCAAGACAAACAAATTGTGACTAAACCATTTATTGAAATGTTTTATCTGCCATCATAAAACTTACAGGGTTGAAATGAAATATATTGGTAGATGGCATTCTTTATAAAGGTAATTAATGTCAGTCATGACTTCGAGAAAAATGTACGTTTTGAATTAAAGAATGGATTATATTTATTTTATTGGTAATACTTCTTCGTTTAATATACATATTATGGTTTTTAAAATAAGCATTATTGTATAACACTGCTTTTGTAACGAATAAAAGTACAAATGTACAATAACAATATTTACGAATTTAACTTAACACTGAAAGATAAGATGGCATTTGATTTTGCGAAAGGTTTGCAATAACAATGCACACACTAAGCGATTCAATTATAATCCGTGAAAAAAGGATTATATATATATATATATATATATATATATATATATATATATATATATATATATATATATATATATATATATATATATATATATATATATATATATATATATATAATAACTGACTGACAAATCAAGAATAATAATAATAATAATAATAATAATAATAATAATAATAATAATAATAATAATAATAATAATATTAATAATATTAATAATGATAATAAATCTGTGATTCACACATCATACAGTTTAATGGCATACTAATAAGAATGATCCACACATGCACTGGAATTAGCTGGAAATTATAACAAATAACATGATGCAGACATCCATTATTGGTGATTGTCAGTTCACCATTCTATTTTAACCATTTTCAAGTTAAAAATATAAACAGCAAGCGATAGTATTCGCTGACCAATTTGACTCCACGATAGTGTTCAGTTCCATTTCCTTCCTCAAGGAGAATTTCAACGCTCTATTTATGATCTTATATGTGCAGTCGAATTTCTTTATTGACTTTATCTCTCTTTTTTGTATTTTGTGTTTGATATAGTTAGTATAGGTCAAATTATTTTCTCCTCTTTAGAAAGGATCGTGTTAGTAATGTTGGCCAGCTCATACTCACCGCAACTCATACCCATTTTGGTTAAGTCATGCCTGCGCTTGACTGACTCGTACCCATTGTATGTTGATTTTACAATTACTTCTGAACTTATTCCTAGGATATCCAGGTATACTTAACAACTTGATACTCTAAATCGGAAATTTTCAATAGGACTTATATTCGCGATACACGAGTTACAAATTTATCTGCGAGATTAGTATTCAAATGTCCATTTGTCATGTTATTATCATAATTCAGTACACTATGATTTTCTTTTTGCGAGTTAGAGCTCGCGAAATTGCTAGTAATTTTGTTTATGCGTATAAAACCGGATTTACAGTATTTAGCTCTGTCGGCTTATTAATTATTAATTCAATACATTACCATAAACAGTTATAACACCAAACGGCGTCATGATAACTACCTAGTTGGCAAGTTTATTTTGATACATTATTTAGCCACCAAAAAGGCAATGGATACCAGATTGCATAAGTGTTGCGTTTCACTTGAAGCAATAAAGAAAACGACCGGTTAATGTTACAGTGAAGCCTTCTACTGTACAATTCCTAAACTCGTTAAATTAGACGTTACAATGTCAATGAAATCACTGACACCAATAACACGATATTATTAAGACATAAGTTATTACAATGACATTCGTGAAGGGGCCATGGCAGCAAGGTGTTTTCTTATCACGTAAAATATTAATATTAATCAGCAAGGTTGTCGGATTACAGTTACGTATGTTGTCAAGGGTCTGTATGACGATAATGAGCAATCACTAAGAAAACTATATATTTGTAACATTATATCTATAAAATGGACGTTCTCAATATCACACTTTTCACTGTACAAAGAGGGTGTTTGTGGCATTTCTGATTAAAATATTGCGAAACAAAATCGATAGATACTAATTGCGTAATCTTGACTTCCTGTTATTGACAATGGAATACATTTAATTAAGCAGTGGTGACCAAGTATTGGATTATATAACGAACGAAAGAACAAATGAAAGAAATGGATGGATGGATGGATGGATGGATGGATAGATAGATAGATAGATAGATAGATAGATAGATAGATAGATAGATAGATAGATAGATAGATTTACGGATATTGAAGATAGATATAATTATACTGATAGATAAAGTAGATACATTTGATTTGATTCTGCACAAAGCTAGACATTTCTCATACTGGTACATGTATATATCCATTCCGCTATATTACGTATTCTGTATGGCAGTTTGAAATATGCTGTTCGCGTGATATGATGGTGTATGTATCCGCCATGATGGATGATAAATAGATACCTGTACCATGGAATACAACAGACACGATAGTAGGTCGCGTAATTTAAGGAGAATCTCACTTTTATTATATTCAAACTACAACACGTATCCTCGCTCCCATCTTTAATGGTTACAGTACTTCGAAGCATTAAGTTACAAGCATACGACACTAATAAAACTTAATATTATTTTAATGTATCACTTCCATGTGCTAAGTTTCTTTTATCAGATTCAACAGATTATGTATCTCATTGTTTCGTAGTTAACAATATATAAAAATTACGTTTATGAGAGAGTAATATTGCATATTTTCACCCCGTGGAAGCATTGTTGACCGAGGCGAAAGTCAACAATGCTTTTTCGGGGTGAAGATATGCAATATTTCCCTCTCATGAATGTAATATTTATTTTATTATACCGAGTGGCATATTTGTTTTTTTTACATATTATCATTGATTTTTTAACGCCTCAACTATTATCCAGCAAACTAAAAATACAAAACAAGTAGCTTACAAACGTTTTGGCTACGACCAAAAACTCTCATTGGGACGAACCGTAGGCGCATTACGTTGGCGCAAGTGACATTTCTTTTAATGTTACCCTGGCTTACTCGGGCAAATCATATGCGCATAACGTTGGCGATTGTGATATTTTTTTTTAAAATGTCATCCTGGATTCTTTATCTTTTTTAACTGAGCGGGTGACATTGAAAAGTTCCATATTTTTGCATTTTCAGATAACGAGATTTTAGCAGAAGATATAATAAATTATAATGCTAGAATGTTAGAATGAAATATCAAGACAGCGTAAGTACAAGCGACTTAACACATGCAATCAAACAGGTGACTCAACAAAAACATTATCTTATTTTTTTCTGTTCAAGTGCAAAGTAAATCACTATCATGAATATTAGGCACACAACGTTAAACGTATGCTACTTTACCACTAACATTTGCATAAAATAATCGGGTAATCATATATCCATGACTGTTTAGATTCCAGTAGAATGATCCTTACAATGGCATGCCAAAATCAGATTGATGTGTTAAACCTTGTTTTTGATTTCCGTTAAATCCATCTTTACATTAATACGCATTATCCGGTGACCAATCGGAATTAACTAATAAAAATGCGCCATAATACAAAAGTTACACTAGATCTTTCATCCTGACATTCAAATTGTTATTAAATAATGCCAATACTTTCTCAAAACCCGCATTAACGTCAGCCAAACCTAAACCTGCCTACTAGGTTTTAGTGATGAATTATAGCTTAACTTGTCAACTTAATTTTGGCGTGTAGTAATTCATTATATAGGTTAAGTGTCACATATTACCTCTGTTATGATATGCCTATGCTGTGACGTCATGAAACGGAATTATGGGATTTATTTAGTATCTGAAAGAGTTTTGTTATGCCTCGGACTAATTTATCGTCAATTTATTGGGTATAACTGACTTTCTTCTATGAACGGTCTGTAGACAAAACTAGACGACAATGGCGGATTCACAATTATGCGTAAAGTGCAATTTTTAAAGACATTTACTAAATAAGGATATGAACCTCGACCATATATCAGTAAGTATAAGTAAATGTCTTTCATTCGTATGTCAAGCACTTGGCGACTACGCATGACATGGTGCGTGAATCGAATCCGGGACCTTTTTGTACCCAGCATACGCTGTTCCACATGACTATAACGAGAATGATTGTTGCTCCTGAAACACAAATGTTCATGTTGACAGACTGCAACTTTGTCCGTCGCCTGCAACATTTCCACGTCAATGTATTTTCCAAGAACGTTCGACAAATTTAAACCACTGGATTCCAAATTGGCAGAGGTTTCTAATTTAAATGAAAATGGGTGTGACAATATTGTAGTGCTATAAATGTGTTTATATGACTAAATTGTAAGCTCTGTTGGGAACTGTTCTATATGAGTTTATAAATAATTTCAAATATGTTTACAAATGTGTCAAAACGAATCGTTTACATTGATTCTAAAACATTAATTACTTTTTTCAATTTAAAATTAAAATTAATAAGATCGATCGCGGATGTCCTAAAAATTTATTTTACAGCTAAAACCTATTTTGTAATCTTATTCATTCATATTCAATAGAGAACCATGGTTTATGGTGACCTCATTTTTCCAATAGAATGTGGAACTTATTCTTGAACTAGGGTAAAATTGTCACATTTACAAGTGTTAAAGTAATTTGTATTTTAGTACACAGTTGAATAAGAATGAAAAATTTGTCTAGATAACTAAATATTTGGCTAATTAAACTAAATAAATTCTATCTGTCTGTCGCAGCATATTTGTATAATCCTCAGGGATATTGTATTGTACATTGATGAGCAATAACCATAAGTTCGAGGCAGCGAACGTAAATATATTATAATCATGGCAGCTGTCTTTTGAGTACAGTCCATGTGTGTATTTGTGTTTTTTAAGTAAAGAACAATAGATATAATAATAGCTGTCACTTCCATGTAACCCAATCTATATCCGTAAGTAAATGATTCAACGAAAGAAAACGACTTCTCGCCGTGTACATAATCTATAATCATTAACGAAAACAAACACGTAGATAATCACCGTTGCGAAAAAATATGCAAATATAAAAGTCATTATGCATTCAATAAATGAACAATTAAGATGAATTCCGGTCCAAATAAACTATTACTAATTATAGTTGACATGGAATATCAAATCAATGATAATTATTATTATAACTCTCAGTTCTTTCTTTCTCTCTTTGTATGCCTTTTTACGTGTGTGTTTCTATGACATCGTGCATGTGTGTATACATATTAGACATGTTAAACTTTGTATTTGGATTTGTAAATGTATAACTTCATTATTTAAAATACCGGTATTGCATATAATTCATTATTTATTATTAAATCTTAAAAATAATTTCATGATTTCCAAGTTTCTCAATGGCAGTTTTGATTTAATCATGAATAACTGCCTTGCTGTTTGTTATTACACGTCATGCTTGGATCACTAAAATTATATTACTACTTAAAAACGTCCTCAGTATGCATTGTATGAGTAGAAATATAATGAAATGATAAAACCATTATAATTGTAAATTATAATAGTCTGCATGTGATATGAAATTCTTATAGTTTACACATTGGACATGTTTTGTTTATGTTGTCTTTTCATGTTTTGTTTATGTTGTCTTTTTATCATCGAAAACAATAATCCAATACTGATACTGAAAGACTTTATTTCCCCAATGACTACGTCTGCTGCATTTCCGAATGTTAAAGTCTAACTGTGGACAATGTAGAAGCAGCTTTTTGAAGAAAAAAGCATTTATAGTTCAACATTATGAGTTTTTTTAATTATGCATTTTACCACACGCTGGTTATCTTTCAAAAAAATATTCATACAGATAAATACTGGGTATTGTGCAGTACGATTTATATTAAATATTATAAACATAATACCAAAGTTATAATGCTCAAGACGATATCGTTTCCGTTAATTAGATTTCATCAGTTGAGCTCCAATTTGAAAGGTATGTGTATTTTCTAAAGATGAAGTGGTATCATACAAGGCCAAATAATATCTCAAAAAGTATAGCCGAAATCCGTCTAAGAGTAACCACTGTAAAAAAATTTCCATCTTAGCTTTAGACAAATACGTTTTATTTCTAGTGTGATTTGACTTCATTGCATTATTAAAGTGATACATCAGTCCACGAAAAAATAAAAGACCATTGTATTCTGTATCCCAATTCTATAATGATTAGCACAAATATATTTAAATTCCTCATTCAATATATAAAAGGTTATACTTTATTAAATTATCAAATTTAAATTGTAAGGTCTTTGAGCAGAGTAGAACACGGCGCAAAATGCGGTGTCAATAATAAGTACAAAATCAACATCAATAAACAGTTTTAAGCGATGTAATTTGCTTAATCTTTGAAGATCATTTCGCGTCTAACTGCTGGAGCAATATGATTCGTTTCTTGCCCAGATATGATATAAGATAAATGTTAACCTTTATCATTTTTGAGAGGCAGGTTGTCAAATAATAGAACACAGACACACGTTGAAATTATGATTTGATCCATGTGTTATCTCACTCCTCTTATCCGTTTATAAGTGGTCGTATTTCAGATGATAGCATTAGTATTTATTGAACTATTACAAGGCAGAATGAGAGAGAGAGAGAGAGAGAGAGAGAGAGAGAGAGAGAGAGAGAGAGAGAGAGAGAGAGAGAGAGAGAGAGAGAGAGAGAGAGAGAGAGAGAGAGAGTCTGTCTGTATGTCTGTGTCTGTGTGATTGACTAATATTAAAATATCATAGCCACGAGGGTATCAATCTTTAGGAGGTTCCAATCTGGTAAATATTAGACATAGATCAGGTTTCATGGAGGAGTAAGCATCCCCAGTGGTCCAGTCACACAATTTATGTCTGGCATATCCAGAAATCATTTCAACAAGGTGTGATTAGAGACCAATATTTTCTATTCAGCCGTTGTCAGAGTGGATTGCAGAAAATGAAGACCGCAATTTGAATATTACACTTAAGAGTTATGTTGTTAGAGGTTATCTATAGGTTCTAATACAACATCAATATGATCTGCTGGGATATCTGTAACCATACAGCGTTTATTATACATGACACCAAGCGCACACAAACAACATATAAATAAAACTCTTCCGTAATGAAAATATGTCATATATGCAAAGTAATATGTCCACTGGTAATCGGATAACTGAAAATACGAGTTTGGTAAAACGAAGTTTTTAAATTAAATATAAACTGACATTTAGTCGGACATATTCAACTGCATTCGCACTATAAGCCAAAATGATGTTCGCATATTCCTCAGAACGTTTGCTTGCAATATCGCCACGTAACGAGATAAATTATTTAAAACATTTCATTTTAGATAATTACTGCGTTTTCTAACCACTGTGTTTTGGTCTCATGTAATATGTTCTAACCTCCCACACACACATATATACACACATAGGCACACACATACACACGCACACATATGCACACACTCACACATACACTCACACATGCATGGTGTAAAATTCCCTTGTCGTATACAGTACCTCTCTGTTGGAGTTAATGCATTTTCTCTCACATAGATACATACATGTGATATGTGTTTCATTTTAGCTCGACGTTAGAGTTCGGTATGTCATCCCATGCACATAATGTATGTGTCCTTGATGTAGTCAAATGACATTGTTCTCATCGTAAAATCATAAACGTCGTATTATATCTTAGACATACAGCAAAATTATATGCACCAAAGTGTAAATCAACCTTGCCAAGGATATCGATATATCTCAAAATATTTTTCTTGTGTCTATTTCTTATAGTTTAAAAAACAACGTCCTTCTAGCAGTCACTAAATAACCGGTGAAACGAATGCACTGAGGCGACGTTTATGTTCATTCATTGACTTGATAACTTACGTATGCATTAGAGTTCAAATATACGAATAAAAAAACGATTGCAATACCAGAGAGATAGCAACAGGTTTATGCAATTCACATTTACGATATTTCATTTTTATTATCAATAAATTTGTCCCGTGTTCTTGTTTATATTTGGATAAGTAAGTAAATGCGACTAATAATTAACAATCAATCCTTCTGTCATATTTGTATAAAGAATATATAGAAACATAATTCAATAGTATACGAACAAAGTCTAAAAAAAATATGAAAATGTTGCAGAATGTAACTTGGGTATTGTTTTAAAGCTTTGCTAATGAACAAAGAACGTAGCTTATGACCCCCTTCTTCCGATTTTACAGAGTTATATTGGATCGAGAACATCTGCCATGACAATGCACTACATTTTAACTTCCTCCAGTGGGACTTAAATGATCCCTGTAACATTAAAAACATGAGCTATCTGGTACATAGCGTTCCACTTTCAGACCTATTTAACAACAAATATTACAATACCGAATGCATATATCGCACTCTGGATATAAGTGGGTTCTAAATAAATAAACAATAAAAATAGAATAGTACTCTAGAAATTCTATTATTCAGCAAGGTATTATTCAAATGCATTAATATACGAAAATGTATTTATATTTTGCATGCATTAAAATAAACAATACGGCTACTAAACGTAATACTAATAAACCCGTGTACCACTCTTTCAACAGGTGTTATCCCCTGCTATCGAATGTTATTTGTTCAATCATTTACCAATAGGCAATTTATATTTACCGTTAAAATTATGCCACGTCATATATAACACTGAGTTTATTCAATGCATTACGTAAATTAGCCAGTTTTTTAAGGTAAACTAGGTCGATTTTTATACTTTATGATACACAGATGACAATAGAGCGTTGGGATACGATATAGCTGGCCTCGTGCAAGTTCATTAAAAGATCTTATTCAGTTTTGCAATATAGTAATATCATATTTATTTCAAAAGTCTTCGATATATATCTATATATATATATATATATATATATATATATATATATATATATATATATATATATATATATGTGTGTGTGTGTGTATGTGTGTGTGTGTGTGTGTGTGTGTGTGTGTAACAAGGTGAAAGTCTTAAAACTTAGGTTCTGTTTCTAGATTTTATCTAATATTTCCACACACACGGTTAATCTTAAGCAGTACTAACCAACACCCGTAACTCGTTCTGCCAATCTTGTCGCCGATATAAATTACATATATTCAAGCAAGGTATTTATTCAGAAAATAAAAAGGAGGGGAAGTATATCATTTGTTAATATCATGAAGATATAAACCAATGGGAAAGCTAATACAAAAGAACCAGTACATTTACAAAGAAAGTACTCAGCAACTCAATCCATATGCGCAGTAGAACTAAAATTTTGCACTAGGGCATTGGACTGACCATCGACAAAGATAATTGATCTAATGATTAAATCCTATACAATCAATAATCAATACAGTACAGATATTTTAAACGTTATTAAACATTCACTTCCCCACATATATATATATATATATATATATATATATATATATATATATATATATATATATATATATATATATATGTATATATATATATATATATATATATGCTAAAATAAGTCTCGAACATCACAATTTTCAATTAATATATGCTTTATTCCGCTTTCATCATCGTGGTTCTTCAAACGGAAACTGTTGTTACTAATAGTTACAATTATTCATTGTTCGATGACCTCATGATGACGTCGGGATTTAGCAAATATTAATAGAAAATTGTGATTCTCTACACATTTCTTTTATGTATGTATTGCTGTACCAAGAATAATAAAACTATAGTACGTGTGAGTAGATATGTGTATAAGTGCGTGCGTGTATGTGTTGGTGTGTGCACGTGTACGTATGTGTCTATCTGCGTGTATGAAATGATTATTATCTCTCTCTCTCTCTCTCTCTCTCTCTCTCTCTCTCTCTCTCTCTCTCTCTCTCTCTCTCTCTCTCTCTCTCTCTCTCGCACTCTCTCTCTGTCTTTCGCATATAGTCCTATCTGACTTTAAACAAAATAATTAGTCAGACATTGTGCCGTCATATCTAAATGTACGTACACAATCAATGAGAAACAATTGTTGCGAATTGATCTTAGAAATCCGTGTCATCTTAGCCCCGTGCCCAATGACTAAACACATTTACGTTCTGTATTCGCATTTAAACCTACATACTATTTTAATTCTAAGTTGGATAACAATGAATTTCGTTGCTAAATGAGACGGAACATGTAAGATGCGAAGTGTATAATTTTCTTGTCAAGTGTGAACGTCCCTATTGAACCTCTTCAAAATCTTTTCAAAACAGGTATGAAAAACAATGAGTAGAATTTATACGGCAGACGATACGTACACATTTACTTAATTGTCTCCACTTGACATATGGTCATTGGTACAAATAAACACAAAGTCGGATGGTAGACTAGGTACATTTTGTTCTCATGTTTATGTACATAGGCGTACATCAGTACCGTGTTTTTATTCTACACAAGCACAAAATAAGAATCAATGAATGAACATATTCTGTGACTTGTGTTTTTGGTATTATACGTTACACATTTTAAAGTTATACAGACAAAAGTTCGTAGGAAAATATATCTTTACAATGCACCAGAGAAAACCACCGACCATTGACCAGAGGTAGACTAAAATCTCCCTTACAATTTCTCAGTATTCAATATGATCTTATGATTCATTCATAGTTTAACAAGTTATTGGTAGGGCCAGGTTTTTGCCGGTGAAGAACTTCAAACTTTGGCCTATGTTCGACACATACGGCCATTGAGCAGTGAGGGTTCTTTAACGTGCCGATACATAATGTGACACGGGACCTCAGTTTTTACTGTCTCATCGGAAGCACAGTACAATGGTTAGATAGGAACACATTTATTGATAAAGAAGGAAGTGAAAACAGGTTTCATTTTTGTTTTGTTTTGCTGTCAGAGAAAATCCGGTCACACTGTAGTCGGGAAGAGACCAATCGGCATTTTAAGTAAACTTGCATGCCTTTTCACAAAATCTGATAAAAGTTTAAACTGATTCGATCCAGCGAATTGAGAAACTTCATGTTTTAATTTGCAATGCTCTAATTTCTCTGTATGGCTCAATGTAACTCAGCACATGAATGTAATTAAATTTACAAAAACTTACAATCCCATTGTTAATTTACCGAAAGTGAATTTAGATTAATCATTTTTTTTGCAAACATATATGATCTCGATGGTATATAGTTTGGGTTCATTTTTTATATAAACATTGACATGCATACAGTAAGTCAAAACTTAAATGTGCATGGAATCGCCCTATGTAAAGTCTGCTACTTCTCAAAAACACTCAGTTTTAATTCAAAACAATCGAAATAATCATAGCACACATTATAAAATATTATCACAGTTTATGTCTTATCTGGTTTCGAAGAAGTACCATACACCTCATAAAACCTTTGGAACTGAATACGTATAATTGTCTTATGAGTCGAGATCCCGATATTTCGTACTTCGTACAAAACTTACATATTGTATTTATATAAAAAAATATATATATATATATTCTACGTGTGTTGCATTAACGCATTAGTCTGTCACAAAAAACAAAATATGGTTAGCTTAACAATATAAAACATCTCAAATAACAAAGTATAAATCTTTAGGATATCCAGGATATAGATACGAATCTGGTAAAAATGGACAAACACGGACCTCTGGAAACCAAGATGTGGGATCAGGTGTCCACCGGTCACACTCGCCGTGAGTCCATAGTCAAGTCCACTTGAAATACATAATGAACGAATGGTACAGACGTCTCAACAAACACCAACGAAAAGGCAACTCAACATTTCACCTTGTGAAACAGAGTAATCGAAAACAAGACTATTATACCGACCGTAAAATTTGCGGAACGTTGATATCAAACGCGGTTTTCGATATCCCTGTGTTAATAATTTGTTAGTGAGTAGTTTACATCTGTATATCAAATGTTCATATGTTGAACACAGATCTGGCACATTGGTGAAATATAAACTCCATATGCGGGGGACTGTGAGATATTACTACTATTAAAAAATAAAAATAAATACTTTAGTTGCCAATTTCCAGTCTGCGTCTATAGTAAGTAACATGTCTGCGCGTGACCTTGATTCTGTTGTATCTTTAATTTCTAGTTTGCGGGATATATCGTATTATCATTATTAATTGACAAAACCTCGTCCATATATCTAAATGTCATATTTAAGAAAATAGCTTGGTCTTTCTTCTTTTGATTCAGCAGTTTCTGAATGAAGTCTGCTTCGTTTGATTATATTTCTAGATAAGCATGATATTATATTCTGTTTTAGGTGTAAAATGTTGAGATATCCATACCTCGATTCAGATTTATTTCAGAATCTAATTTAAATGTACATGTTTGACATTCTTTGAAGCAGTTGATGCGACATAAACATTAGATATCATGTTTCTTAATATTTTCTATTTTAATCACACCTTACCACGTTAAATAGCACGGTATCAAATAGTATTCCATGTTCAAGGGCTTGGCCATGCATTGTTGATAAACATATAAACATTGAGAAAGACTACTAGATAGTTTTACGGTGACATTTAATTTTTCTATGTTTTTATTTTTTGTTTTACAGCTGTAGAGCGAATGTTTATCTTAATATGTATCTGAGATAACATTTACCCCAAAACAACAAAGGAATGTATCCATTACAACTGTATATTTCATTTTCTTCAGCTTAAAACCAACACAGACTCAGCAAGTTCGGTTAACATGACAAATAGCAACTGTACACCTCCAGTGTATAAAAATATATAAAGTAGTGCGTTTTATTTATTATTAATACATACCAAACGATCTCTCAAATCATTCGACAAAGGGTGTGTGTGTGTATTCTTGCGAGAATGTATGTGTGTTTTTATTTGAGCGTACGCGTTGCGTGTGCGTGTTTGTGGTTGTGTAATCAAACAAATAACATCGAAAATAAGCACCTTGGCATCATACAATGGATTACATAAGACTCAAACACATAAAGATAGAAAATGGATTGTTATAACTTTTACACGACGAGACTTCCTAACATGTTGATCTTTAAACTTGTGTTAAAAGGAAAATACATCTTAATTATTCAAAGACTGAAGTCTGTATCCTCACACTAGATTACTGTAAAACAGACACACAAACAAGTGTTCCCCGTATAGGTGTTGCCAAAGATAGCAGAATTGTCAGAACATATCTTACAATCCATTATACAAAACAATCAATTATGTTGTTATAACACAGTTATGCTAACAAAATCTGCAAGTTTTTAAAAAAAACCAGTGACTACATTTCCGTTCATATTCTTCTCAAAAAAGTTCACTGTCTTATCACAAAATATAAATGTCAACTTGCATTCATAATCCATGTCTGCAATCACATCTAATTAAATCGTATCAAAATATGTATACAAAGTAGCATATATATATATATATATATATATATATATATATATATATATATATATATATATATATATATATATATATATATATATATATATATATATATACACATGTATATATATATATATATATATATATATATATATATATATATATATATATATATATATATATATATATATGCAAATTTTATTCTAAAATTTCTATCAATGCTATGTTGACCCCCTTTGCGTGTGTGTGTGTGCATTACGGTATGGGGATAACTTAATGAAGGTGGGAAAGGGCAGAAACATTAATATTTTTCCTCAGCTGATCGATATATATGGAATTATACACCAATTTAACACTGAATGCATCAGAATTAAATCAACAGATTTGGAAATGCCAGTACTATGAATTTCAATAATCTATTTGTGTTAAGTGTATTACGACTTATAACTGTTGATGTATACATTTAGTCACTGCATTATAAAATAATTATCGAGTATATGACAAGAGTCAATAAACTTTACAAATCCAACAAATACTAACAGTCGGTGTAGAGATTTCCATTTTGACTTTGATCAATATTCAAAATATGACATCGATGAAATATGATAAAGGAAAATGTGATGCTTACATGCACGTGGCGTCCATTAAACTGAAAGATCTACTACTGAAAAATGTAAATTAGGTAATAATAATTAGATATGCCAAATAACAATTTAAAACTTCTAAATCGTCGTACATCTAACATGTTTAACCCAACTTTCAAAATACAATATTTACCTTGACGGTACGGCTTGTATCGTATTTGAGAAGCAAGATGAAAGTTATATCCAAGAATACTTAAAGCATTAATCAACATAAATTTGATGTTCGTTTCCACTGCAACACTGGTAAACATTCCATATTGATAACAAGTATACTTTGGACATAATTAGGCACGTATTAGTTTCACATCAACAAGTTAATTCTATAGAATTCCTTTTTATCACACCTAGCGATAGCACATGTCAGGAATGACCTTCTTTTCATCGCACTAACAAGGACGCATTGCGCAGCGATGTTGATAGTTTAACTTTGGGAGATAAATTTGGAAAAAGGAAGTTTAAAAATAAAAATCAGTATCATGCACACATGACTACGGAGTAGATAAGTTCCACGAATGCATGGATGAATAAATATGTTAATTGAGCCCTTTCTTTATAATTTGGGATATTTATAGATATGATATTGAACGACAGCTTAATAAATCAGTGATGCCCACCAGAAAATAAAGTACACGTTGTAGCTGTGTAAACACGTGGATTAAGTGATATGTGATCACTGTACAATTAGTGAGAATAAATAGCACATTAGCATTAAGTGCATAGCTTGAACATGTGTGAACTAACATGTACATGGGGGGCATGACTGAGTGGTTACAGCATCGACATTTTGATCATTTTGTTTTTCACCTAAGTAAGCAAGGGTTCGAGTCCTAATGGAACCTATTGGGTAAGATGATTCTGTGAGTATGTTTTCCAGTTTAATTGAGGAAGACAATTATCATTTCCCCAGGTACACTTTCTTCTCCACCAGGAGCAATATATAACTGAAAAATGTTCACTTTTGCGTAAAACACCACCACAATACAAATATAGCATGAGTGGTAACGCACAGACATATTTTATTCTACTAATGAAAATACATTTAATAATTACTGTGTACTTAGATATATAGACGAAACGATATATCGTGTACATACAGACAAATAGGAATACACATATAAAATTAGTTGACAACGACTGCACTAGACCTCTCGACAGCTAGCACAAACCGCCTCATTTTCATGCAAGACTACCAAACCACAAAGTGAACCAATTAATATTGGTGTGTAGAAGTCAAATTGCGTCCATGAAAACTTGACCTTCGAGATATAAAATGACAGGTTTCCAATCGCCATATTTGTACTTTCGTTCCTTCAGTACATACAAAATCATATCAATAATGCAGGTAAAGTTATTGGCTTCTATATCTACGTTTTCATGTGTGTTTTATTATCTTTAAAATCATAGTATATATATATATAAGCAATACTATTATAAAGTTTCGATTTCCATTGATAGTTGATGAAACATTCAGATAATAAATTACAAAATTAAAAATCCATACCATATGCCAATGCATTCAGGTGTCTCTGTAATATGGCGAAAAAAGGACGTTCTCTTGTATAGTTGTTTATATATGAGCATCTACATAATGCTTCCCCAGAGTTTCAGTTTAAGTACCATTGAGACTAACTTAATTTATCATTACCAACAATTGGAGGCCAAATTATATATCAATATTTGCTATTTTAAGACTTACTTTCAAAAGAGAAAAATCCGAATCATAATGTCTGCCAATTCGTCGTCAACTATGTGTATTACGAGTACAAACGCGAGTAATGTAAATTGGAAAGTTAAAAACTCACGAGTTTAAAAGAAAGCTCACTTTTATCTTTATAGTATCGCAATTCTAAATGACAAAATCCTTCTCGCGGGTATTACTATGTACATGTATAGGACAAATGTTGAAGTATTGTGTGATTCAAACAATATCGATATAAGTAGATTTTTTCTACATTTCCTGGGGAAAGACCACCGACAAAATGTATGGACACTAGCTACGTTTACATAATCTCTCCAACGTCCAGCAAGACTCGGGTCCTCGATTGCTTCAGATGAAAGGACGTGTTGCTTAATTAGCGATGAATTGACCGCACGGCTCGATCACATCCGGAGGCGTCCTATTAAAGAGCGTAATATCAAATTATGAGACTACTAATAATAAATAGACTCTTATTTGATATATAGTGAAATACAGACACCAGCAATACCCACAAAGTGTATGACCTATGAAATAAATAATTGCGCGATACTAATGACAATCATACCAATGACGATTGTGAACACCCCAATATCTTCAGATAACAGGCGGTATTATTGGTTAGAAACGTATATAAATGTATTTATATTTCCTTGATTAGCCGTTCTTTCATATTTGCAAATACATTTTTATCAACAAGGTGTGAATTTTAGAAAGAGCTGTCGTCACTCCGCGGTAGTGTGTCCGATTCGAAAACGGAGGGTCGCGGGTTCGAGCCTCGGTGGAAACGGTTGGATTTTAATGTCTTTCAGATGAGACAGTATAAACCGAGTTCCTGTGTCGCAATATGTGCCGGCACATAAAAGAAACCTCACTCCTCAATGACCGTAAGTACCGAGCATAAGGCAAAATTGTAAGACCTCCACCGGCATGTGGTGACATCTCCATACGAGTGAAAGATTCTTCAGTGGGACGTTAAAACAACAATACAAGAGCAATAATTGTCGTTGATCTCGAACGATATAAAATGTCAAGTTTTCCAATATATATATATATATATTATGTATATATATATATATATATATATATAATATATATATATATATATATATATATATATATATATATATATATATATATATATATATATATATATATATATATATATATATATATATATATATATATATACTTTATAGGTCGAGCTTGTTATACGCAACACAGTGCATTTAGAACATGGGCTTTGTAGGGAGTGTTTTTACATTTTACAGTTTGTGTGTGTGTGTGTGTGTGTGTGTGTGTGTGTGTGTGTGTGTGTGTGTGTGTGTGTGTGTGTGTGTTTGTGTGTGTGTGTGTAAGTGTGTGTTTGTGTGTTTGTTTATCGACTTCATCAAAGTAATCTTTATGACTGAATCTAAATATCACACATGCACCTTAGATAATTAAATTTTTAAAATCCACATGTATTTTGTGTGTATTTTGCAATCGAACAAACAATGATTATAAAACAACGTAACAAAGCATTATCATCAAACTTCCAATATTTAATATCTTTTGATTCTAAGAATCTGTATTATATCACTTAGCGACTTTTACCTAAAAACTGTTTAATTAAGTAACTGTCACAGGACGAAGCACTCAGAGCCTATTATTTTCTATACAATAAACATTGACATGAAACGTAATTGAAAACATTTCGTTCTGAAAAATGTCACTATCTTGCAAAACACGTTGAATACAACGGTCAATTTTACATCAATATTTTCTGATAACCCGCCGTATTATTGTATGCAAAAAGCTTATGCCTATTATACGTGAGACCGTAACTTTAGGTTGTTTTTATTGAAGTTAAATATTGAACAAAAAATAAGGGAAATCTATGACAGTTTTAAATTAAAATCCGATAGATGGACATCAGGCTCTGTGAAAAACACTAACATCATATTTGTGTAATAACATAGTTCTTTTACTGCTTTGGTCTTCACTTTTTTCATTATCTCTCTTTTGTGTTTACTTTATTTGGGAGTCAAGGATCTCTACTAATGACGTAATGTCATCATTGTGAATCAAGTATAAATCCCTACACTTATAACATTAAAGCAAATAGCACAGCACTAGCCCTAGTGAATTTGAAATTGTCAATTTTGTCTTTTTAATCATTTCGCTCTATTGAAAATGTTAATGACATCAGGCTCTGTTCAAAACAATAACATTTTCATTGTGTAATTAAATAATTCTATTTCTGCTTTGGTCTTTCCTTGTTCCGGACATCTGGTCTTATCCAGTTTGGGATTCGTAATTTTTTCTTCATGTTGAGACCATTTGCACATCTAATTCGTCGTGTTATAATGGACTTCAGTTTAGATTATTGATCGGTACTTCTTCAATTTTACTTCATAATAACTCTTTTTTGTTTGCTTCATTCGGGAAGTCTAATCTATCTCTCTCTCTCTCTCTCTCTCTCTCTCTCTCTCTCTCTCTCTCTCTCTCTCTCTCTCTCTCTCTCTCTCTCTCTCTCTCTCTCTCTCTCTCTCTCTCTCTCCACATCTTTCTCACATCTCTTAATCTTTTGTTGACCAATATGCCAATTTAATGTCATTTTTTTAACCAAATATAAATCCTTTCATTTATAAAACTAAAGAAGATAGCACAGCGCTAGTAGATTTGAAATTGTCAATGTTTTTTTTTATCATTTCGCTCTATTGAAAATGTTAACTACACGAACTGAAACGGTATATAATAACTGTTTACATCGCTTAATATGTTTTAATAGGTAATTTGGCAACTATATTCGGTTATTATTTAAGAGACACAGACTGATATTTTTAGCCGTGGATAATGGGGGGAGGCCCTCGACAAGTGAAAAATGAAACATTTTGCTCATATTATGAAGACAGAATAAAACAAATGTCATTTAAAATCCATTGGAAATGTAAGCCAAATCTTCGTGACATCAAGATGTAGTATATATAGTTTGATAATTTATTCCATACGACAAGACAACGTGTATCAATGAAAGGTTATTATCTATTTACATTTGCGTATTTAATAATTTTGGTACTGCACGTTTTCGTGGTTCATTTCATATAGAAGGGTTATTCATTGCTATGTAGTCGTTATACAGAATGCATGATAATAAACATTACAGGCACGTGTAAGTTGTAAAAGATTTATATTGATATCCTCGAGAAGCGTGGTTGCCACATGCAATCAGTTCTTTGTTTTTAACTTAAACTAATAGCCACTGCATCTTTCATCTTGATATATCGCATAGTGTCATGATCCGTTATGTTTAATACGTGTACGTTATGCATGAAACGCAAAAAATCAATTAGCATTGTGACTAACACTATCTTTAAGTGATGTAATGAAAGGTACGTACAGACGGTATGTAATAGTGGACAAATAATATATACTTCAAAATCATGTTCATAGTCATACAATATTGACAAATCGTTGTTGATCTGTAAGTGAATTATCTGCAAAGATACGTGTAGTTTATAACATATCATTAACAACGAAGCTCGACATTGAATCTAATTTTGGTTACGCGTTGTGACGGACAGGATACTGACAATATGCACTGATGAAAATACAATTGACATTGATGAATTCCATGTGGACCTGGCGGGTATAAAACTTTTCACAAATAATACATCAATATTTATCGTGAATGTAGGGATGGAAAATAAAGCCTACCGTACGACATTCGTGTCTGGTAAAAATAGTTTAGATATTACCATAGTTCATTATATCATGTAAATGAAAAACTCAAAACACTGATCCATCTATGTTAAGTTGTAAAATTAGAATTAAGTTTTCAACAGCAAATCTGAGGTTCGAAAACAATGGAATTCCGATTTAACACCGGACATATCATTAGAAATTCGAAAAGCTCCCAACTTTAATATGTTCTTATGTGTGGTAGTCACGCCATCCATACTGTTAGGACAGTGTAAGGTCATGGCTGACATCGGCCTAATAATATAAATATTGATTTTGGAAACTAAACCTCAGCTAATACACTTTTGTTTCTTTGATGTTTCCCTTGCATCCCAATGAAAAGGTCGTTAATATATAGAACAAGAATAAATAGAAACACCCAAAATACATACAAATAGCATCTCGTGTAGTCATTTGTCATTGACCTTATCCAATCTAATATATCTATATCGTGGATAATATCAAATACAACTAATAGGTTTACTGAATTACCATGTAACCGTTTAGTTATTGGAACTATATTTAACAACCTTAATAGTTTAAGATACTATTTCTGTATCCTGCACATCAAAGAAAACTGGTATTTGGATAAATAAAACCTGTTTAAAATATTACGAGAACAAATCCATTTGCCTCGATTGCGATATTTCCCGTTGGAGTTACTTTTCCTTGGATATAGAGTTCAACATTCCTGCTTTTATTCTGGTATTATAGTATCAGCTAGATTGTTATTCCTTCAACTTGGTGTATGAAATAATCACACTATCATTTTATTATTTCCTCATGTTTCAACGTTTCAGCTATTGATAAGTCGGCTGACGTTAAATATTTGAATTTAGTTCACAACTTTGGTATTATGTTTATGATAATTTAACATAAATATAAATCTGATAGATAATAAATCTGATCCATTAAAAATTGTAAATTGAACGCTAGTTATAAGTTGAGTGAGATCATAGAGTGCCTAAATAATGTAACTGCCAAGTAGCATTTGAGTTATATTTAGATAAAAATCCTAAAAGGCCTATATGCTGTATATGTTACAATGAACGTTAGTGATAATTACGATAGGCGTATTTAAGAAAACTGAACTTTCGACGAAAACCATAAAGGATAAATATAGTGCAAATGCTTCTATGAACGTTAGTCATAACTACGGTGTGGCCAAAGAAGGTCCAATTATTCTTAGTGTTGCATAGAACTTATTATATTCGACGTCATCACAAAATGTCGAGAAATAATCTTAAAAGGATTAATTACGGTAAATGTTAGAATAAACGTTACTGATAAATTGAATAGGTGTATTTAAGATCACTGATTTTCAGCTTTTTATCATAAAGGGTATTAATACTGCATATTTATTATTAACGTTAGTTTAATTACTAGTAAATGATATTAGTGAAGGTACTATCATAGAAAACAGAATTACTCTATATGTTGATTTTGACGTTGGTCATAATTACAATGGATGTGTTTTAGATACCAACACGTTCAGCATTTAGCATAGAAGGTCAAATTGATGTAAATATTATGGACGATAAGGATGATAAAAGCGGGTGTACTTTTAACATTTCACTTTAGTCTTTAAACATTCTAATTTGTGCAGATCAGAGTCTAGGCTCTATCTAATAGTTTCCATATTCGAAATGACAGAATAATCTTATTGACAATAAATTGTAAATACGTTGAAAAGTGTGACATTCATATAATTTAGGATCCGTTAATTAAACAGTGTGTCGGCGTTATGCAGTATCATCGCGTCGGTTCATCATTTATTTACAATTAAAATGACATTTGTTTTACCAGATTGATTCAATGCAGTGAAAATCAATGTATATCATTTTCTGTTTTTCAATTAATCCGGTACGAATGTTGTACTTTACTTAATTGATCTATAAAAAGTGGCAATTTGTAAAAAGTACCATTATCATGGTGGAAGTTCAGCGGAAGTATGAACATTTTATAATTAGTTTTATTCTACGCCATCACAAAATATCGAGATCCCCATTCAGCTAAAGTGCAACATTTTCTCCTATCACAATCATGTACTGGATACATGGGTGACATTTGCATTTTATAGAGTCAAAATTACAAAATCAAAATTCCAACCATTCCCGTTAATTGGCTATTTTAGCAAACCAATATAGGTTTTTTCTATAGACTATTATTGTCCATCATTTTATCACCAATAAACACCCACTTTGTATTACACCGCTGATGTTTTTTGTTATACAATGATAAAGTAAAACGTTGAGTCCAAATGAAAAACATGAGGAACGAATCCTCGTCACAATTAGTACAGAAGTATCAACAACCGCCAACGAAACGGCAACTCAACATTTCACCAGAGAAACAGAGTAATCACACACAAGACTATTATACCGACCGTAAAATTTGCAGAACGTTGACATCAAACGCGGTTTTCGATATCCCTGTGTCAATGATTTGTCAGCATGTAGTTTATATCTGTATATGAAATGTTCATAAGTTGAACTCGCCGTGGCATATTGGATCATATGTGAAATATAAACTCCATATGCGGATGACTGCGGGATGTTTCTACTTCAATGTGAAAAAATTACGATGGGAAAGCCGAAATCGTCGCAATTATCGTATAGTTTAGTTGCCAATTTCCTGTCTGTGTCTACAGTGAGTAAAATATATAAGTATGACGCGTTTGTGCTTGATTCTGTTGTTTCCTTAATTTCTAGTTCGCTTGGAAATATCGCATTGACAAATGTGTGAAAATTGCCATTATTAATTGGCAATAATAAAAAATCTCAGATACCAAAGTATACAAACGTCGTCAATATATTTAAATGTGAAATTAAAGGACACCGCTAGCTTTTTTCTATTTTTAATTTGATTCAGCAGTTTATGAATGAAGTCTGCATCGTATGAATAAAGAACAAGTCGGCCAATAAAGGGGCACATTTGGTCCCCATAGGAATGCCGACAATTTGTTGAAAGACAACGTCTCCAAACAATACATATATATTGTCTATTAGAAATTCCAGCATCTTTTTATATCAACTTCAGTGTATTTATCTGTAGAATCAGAGTGGTGTTTGACAAAATAGGTGTCATGATAACCAATCACTAAATATTTAAATTTTCGGGAACCAATTTTACTGAAAAAAAAAAACAGATTTCGGCTATACGTTTAGAATTGTTATTTGTCCTTGTATGATACCACTTTTTCTTTAGAAATTTGAAATTGGAGCTCAACTGATGAAGTCTAATTGACAGAAATGATCTTCAGCATTTTAACTCTGGTAACTATTATGTTTATAATATTTTCTGTCTATGATGCTAAAAAGCCTTTCTGTTCTTTTTTATGTGGAATATTTGTGTAAATAGTAGAGAAGTCCTATGTTTTGGTACTGTGAATTTGAGAACAAGTTGTGTGCCTTTTAATTTTCTAAAAGTTGTTTAGAATTTTTAAGTATCCACATCTGATTTACACCACTTCTGGAATAAGCAATTGTACAGTATTTCTGAAGTTTCTCCACGAGCCCTTTTACATTTTAAGGTAATTTTAAGATATCACAAATATTTTGAAGTACTCTGCCATGTAATTCATTTTTTGTTAGACCAGGTGAATGAAAGGTAAAACAGCCCTTTTTACAAATGAAAGATGCATTCATACTATACTGAAACAATAACACACAAACACATATTTCAAGGATAGATTGATGTTAAAACATGAAATTAACCGCGTACATTACCTCACAATGGTATTATCCAATAATTTACCTTTTATTTAATATATTTTACATCAACAAATGCTGTCATTTTAAATCACTTTTTGAGTTTAAACAATATACAATTTTAGATTAAGGACTAAGTAAACATAGACTATTTAGCTCTTATACCTGTTTGTCTTTCTTCGGGATGTAATTTTTCTTGAAAAAAAACTGCAACGAATCCTTATTTATGTGAATAGTAATACTATTGTTACTATTATTATTATTATTATTATTATTATTATTATTATAATTATTCGATTTAGGCAACATCTCGAAATACAGTATAAATAAGCAGTGGCCGTAAATGAAACTTTTACCTTCAAGAAATACATCATCGTCTTCCTCTCCTATTATTCTACAAATTCGCCGCAATTTTCCAATATTCATTCCTCTAATATCACAGACTATCGACGGATATGTTCATATCTTTGACGTACTCAAATACTGCTTCGAGGAACGCAAATCGTCTGGTTTGCTTTTATAAATTTTGTCTGATATAACCCCAAATCTGAGGAACTTGCGTTATCTGATTATTTTCTTACCTATTTGTTAAAGAAAATAAATGTAACTCGATGAACTGATGATCGCCTATGTTATTTATATACTTATATTTCATACAAGTTTGTTTAAGGGGGTGTTAATTGAAATACAAAGATTGACATTCACGGGTAAAGGTGTGTTTGTACAACTGGCGACCAGGCCAAACAATATTATATTTTAGGAATACCTTTTTACACAGCACTTCTAATGTATTTGGAAGGTCATATATTGGTGATGGTATTTAATGTTGGAATGTCATATCTTAGTCTTAAATAGATTTGTAGTGACCTAGGGTACATTTGTACTAGTACAATGTAGAAATGAATCAAATGAAAGGGAATATTGGGGTCAATAGTTCAAGTGATTACCATCATTTGTGCATAGGTAGTATACAATATCTCATCGTTGATACAGACCACACATGTATATTTTAGGTTCCATTGTATGGCGTTACATTTTTGATACCATACCTGATTTGAGATATGTTTGTAAGTTAGACAAAATCCAGCACAATTGCTCAAGACGATCGTTTCTGTCAATAAGACTTCATCATTGGAGCTGGACTTGTTCTTTCTATATGTCTATTTTGTTTCACATTATCTTGAGTATAATCGTCCAACTTTACTTTTCCGTAGCATTAGCTTTAGACGGCATTAGTTGTATGGGCATTAGCTTTACGGGGTATTAACTGTGTTTTCCAAAAAATAGACTTTCTTTTTTACTCTTTAGATGTGCAATAACATGTAAAAAGTATAAACAAGATTACACTTTCTTATATATTTTTGTGAAAATAAGGTCAGGTGCAGTGCCGTATGCATATATAAAAAGTAAGGTCGGATTAATCATTCGCAAATGAAAAATTACCAAACCGGATTTCTCAAGCAATTTTCACAAAATATACAGGAAGCAAATTGTGTATCTGCATATTTTCCTTTAAATGACATTAGGTGGTATACTGTGATAATGCAGTTCGGATACTTCAGGTAATGATAGTATGGAATGAAACATTAATGAATATACTGTGTGATAATAGAAAGCACGTGCTTGAGACCAATTATTCTACATATTTAAGAACCCTACTTTAAAAATAAACTACGCTCAGATATTAAGCAATAGAACTGTTATCCTGTAATCAAAGAAAACTGAAAAAAAGATTAAACTTAGTACAATGTATTGACTTTTTTGTAACAATAATTATGTTGCTTTGCGGATGGCGTCGTGTAAAAGAGAATACTAAACTAGATTGCTGTGGGGTGTTCGGTAACAAAATTATAAGGTTAGGGGAATAGTTTATAAAAATTGCAAAATATATCAAAGGAACTATTTGTTTTTGTTTTGCTACAATACTTGCTTTCCGTTCCATATCTATAGTCTATGTTATATTAGTACATACGAAGAAGACAGCAGGTACCACAATTTGTATCATGAGTAGTGTTGTCATTAATGTCATTTAATGCCCTTTTTAATAAGCCGTCACTTTGTCGGTATCCCGTTATATATAAGAATACTTGTGGTTTGCTTTAAACCATACTTAAACGATTAGTGTTTTCATTGTAATACCTGGTACAATTTCTAAAAGAGTAGTACTTGAAGTGATCAAATGCACTAGGGTATCGCCTTCAAGTATGTAAATTCATAGCTACGTTTCCATTGCAAAATGACCGATATACATTTACATACTGACCTCAAAACCACAATACCACGAGTGTGTTTCAAATGAACTGAAGTGCCCCTTTCATTAAGCAAGCATTTCGTGGTTACTTTTTCCCGGGGATTAGATTTATGAATACATTCTGATTTTATCTTATGTACTGTTTACGAATAAAGTTCAACAGTCATAGAGACTGGAGTGTGGGTTTTGTTTTATTGTAGAAGTGTGTGTTGGCAATGCGATCATACTTGCATTTTTCTGCTAAAAAAAAGAAGATAAATTTACATTTCATTTACGGTAAAAAATGATAATATACATTTATTGCCCTGGTCGTAGGGAGACATGCTGATTTGTTTACCCAAGGCAAGTCATATTTCCCGAGGGCGAAGCCCGAGGCCAATGAGATTTGCCTTGTGTAAACAAATCCCCATGTCTCCCTACAACCAAGGCAATGAATTGTTTATTTAACCAAAATACAGAATCAATAAAATAAGCTGCAAAAGTCTTCGAACGAGGGAAACATGACGCACACGAGGGACATATGACGCACGCGAGGAAAATATGACGCAAGCCAAGGAGATACGATGCACACGAGGAACACATGAAGTGTAGTCTCCCTGACACGTGACGGCTTTACACTTATACATAACTGAGTTTTATTAATAAGGTATAACAATGTCTTTTGCAAATAAATAAAATAAAAAACATTAAATCCCGCTTTGCATAAATCTGGATTTATTACAACTATTGGTATACATTTAATTTGTATAGTTATTGTTTTATTTTTTGTTATAGAGAACAATTGTGGATATCCATTAAATTGTAATTCAAAACAATATTATTCTACTTTTGAAATCATGTACCAATCTGCAAGTGATATAAGTTGAAAATATGTAATTTAAAAACCAATTAAGTGTTCGTTCATACATGCATCTCTTTTGTTTTATTCTGTTTATGCAAAAGAACTCGACAATGTCCATAATAATAAATGATAAGTGGAATTAACTAATTAAAAGTAAAACATTATATCGTAATTTGCAATGTTTCATTGACACGAATATTGCCAAGAAAAAATGCAATGATACTGATAGAAATACATTTTGTATATTTCACAGATATAAAATTCCAAAAGTCTTGAGACATCTCTCAGTTGGTTTCCATTTTCATAATTTATTATATTTATATGTTTAATATAATGATTTTGATTTTTGACAATGAAACTTAAAGGTAATAATATAAGTTATTGATATGAAGATACCCATTTTATACCTTGAAATAATATCTTGATTATAAAAAGTACGTTAATTATACTTACATTGCTTATAAAAGCAGAGAGGGAGAGAGAGGAGAGTGTGTGAAAGAGAGAGTGTGTTTCAGGGGGCGTTAAAACTATAAAGTGTAAAAGCTAAATGATAAAATGTATTCAGAAAACCTAGATAATGTCTGTTTGCCCAACCATTATAATAATGCATTGAATTATAGCATGGACAGGTAACGAATTCCATTTCAAAGGTTTAATGATAATATACATGACATTAATGACCGTACATCTATGTAATCTAAGTAAAAAACTAATCGCCAGCGTAACATCGTATTTGTTCGAGTATTCGATTTCAGCTTGGTGTGATGGCTGCAGCAGTTTATCACAGGAATAACAACTTCCGTGTCCCATACTTACTTGAACTAATTTGCAAATCGTAAAACGTCAAGTCCCACGCTACGATAGTATAAGGCTAAATCATAAAGTTACAGCGGGGGAAGGAAATAAAATCAGTTTACTTCAATAACCCCAATGAAACTGAGCCCGAGCTTTACGATCTATATCCCTGGATGAATGTGCCATTATGACTGATCGTGAATTGTATGTATGTATCCGACGCCCATTGCCTGTAGATTACTACTTGTTAGAGGTGATACATTATGAGCGATCAATGGCACTTTGAGTTAAAATCCCCCAATTCTGGTATTATACAATTTATAAGACGTGTCGATAACTCATAAAAGTGTGAGAAATAATCTGAAATATGACATGCATTATTCAGCAGTGGATAATCTTGATTTGTGTTAGTTTCATCAATTTTACAAAACTGCCAGTTTTCTGCATCTTGCTAAGATTTTTTTTTCTCAATTAAATAGAGATGCCCGACGATGTAGGCGAAGTAACACAAATATTTACCTGTGATATAGATTTTATTAACAATAACATTGTTATAGTTTTACAAGGGGGGGATCAAAACAAATGTTCAAGCCATTTTTTCTGTCGATAACACTCCATCAGTTGAGCTCGAATTTAATATAACTGTATATTTCCGAAATAAAAAGAAGATATAGAAGGCGATTTGATAAATGTAGATGTATTGTTAAATACTTCTACGAATACCCAATGTAAAATTGATACCTTAGCTTTTGAGAAGTTTAGAATTTGAATAATGGTATCTAAGCGAAATATTATATAGCATAAACATAGTACACCACTGATGTAAGAATAATCCGGTTTCGTAAATCGAACCAGGGTCCTTTCATTTTCGAGTTGAACAATTAACAAGCGGTCTATTTCTTTAAACTATAAAGTCATTGATTTTAAAATCTGTAATCACTAGGTTACAAAGGCCCATCACTACTTGCAAGCATATAACGTTCTATTTATAGTTAGTATACATATTACATATATCTGTCCAAACCTATCGATATATCTATAACTCGTTTATATTGTGTTTTGCTTTCAACTGGCTAACATATAATGAGGGGAATTCATCTGAAGTGAATTGAGTATATATCACGCAAGCTTTAACATACGACAGTACGGTAACTACAAAATATAACATTTATTTCCATTATAATGTTAATCTTTGCGTCACGGACGAATAAAATTGTCCGCTGTGTATCTTAAAAGAGCATAAACTTGATAAATACTTAATACGCATGAAATTATAGGTCCACTGAGATCTGTATGACAACGTACATTTGTTTGTAACTGTGAGCCCTTGTATCTTAGTCATTCAACACGATAGCCTTACGGATTCACTGCAAAACATTATTATCACTTTATACATCCAACCGTTTAAAGCAATTCGTTAACACTGTGGAGATAGATGAATATCATAAATTAAGTTGGACGTGAGTTTGTTGCATTAATTTATGATATCAAAAACGTGTATGGCAAAATCAGATCGACAATTAAATCTTGATTAAGGAAAACTGGAATTGATGCAGGACAACGAAAACAATATCAGATGTACAGGAAATGACTACACTACAATAACACTATATATGTATAAACACTACATGTTTAAATTAAAACCAATAGCATATTGAATATATTCCAAAAACTGCCCAAAATGATACTGAGAGTAAAACAGACGAAACATGTATATGTCTACCGATATAAATTGTTTCATGATACAAACATAACGAGTCTAAATTGAATCATAACATGGATTCCAGACTAATTTTGTTGTCTGTAACGAAAATATTAAGTTGCAGTGCATTTAATGGTGTAGGAGAGAATTTGGTTACAAAGTACTCGGAAAGAGGCCACCGTTTTTCGCAAGTGAAATGGCAAACTTTCTCACAAAAGCAGTTTATTTTCCAGCGGGACTCGAACCTGCGTGGATCAGTAAGATGTAAGATATGTCATAGTGTAAAGCGCGATGCTTTAACCACTCGGTCACGAAGTCCCAATTAAACATGAAAACCCCGTAATAGTCCTGTTATTTCAATGTAAAGTATCACTTAACACGCGTTGAATGTCGCTATAGATATATAGATGTGTTTTACTTTACAGTACAAACTAACTTTAATGTAGAACATTAAATCCTAGAAATAATGCTTTAACATATGATTAAATGTGGCATGATACGACAAGGGAAATCATTTACATATTCTCTGTCACAAAAATATTAACTCTAAATACAATACCAGCCAAATAAGTACAACTAAAAATTTCATGTCCAATACATATTGAGTAAAATTAAGTATTAACAGGTTTTCTGGTGATACGTAATCAAAACCACAGCATCGATCAAAATAAATCAAATATAACGTTTATTAATTAATTAAAGGGAAGTTGTGAACCGGCGAGAAATAATTAATGTTAAGGTTTACGTTCTGTTACACAATATAATGCAATGGCCGGTATAATACTGAAACCATTTAACATGGTATTTACATAATTCAGAATTCAAAACAATTCAAACCCAGTTTTTCATATTTTAACATTTGAGTGTTTGAATCAGGATAGCGACATATTTCGAAATCGGTAGTTTTCATTTCTCTAAAATAGATTTCACATCTAGATGTCCTATTTGGACTTTTAGTTATAATAAAAATCATGAGAACGCTTAAACATCTGTGGTTTAAAATAATTTCTCTTAACTCCTAAACTCGGGGAACTATAAGGATAACACACGTGAATTGATAAAAACTAGATATAGGGGGATTTTTTTTTTCTTTTTAATTATCTATTTCTAAATGATGTATTTACCAATACAGTTGTGTGAGTAATTCTATGACATACAATTATTTAATTTACATATTTTTAATTTTGTATTATCTTTTATAGTTTTCATTACTTAGTTGAACTAACTGAATTATACAACACCACACGATACATAACATACTAGAATTAAATCCCAGGAAAGAACCTCAGTATTGCTACATAAAAGTCCAGTCGGTGGTTTATAAACAAAGATACATTACTCTTCTAACCAAACATTGGTGTATCATTGGTGTTATCAATATTGCTAGTTTGATTACTTTGCGATGTACTACTGCTAGTGGTGCTACTACTACTACTACTACTACTACTACTACTACTACTACTACTACTAATATACTACTACTACTACTACTACTACTACTACTACTACTACTACTACTACTACTACTACTACTACTACTACTACTACTTCTACTACTACTACTACTACTACTACTACTACTACTACTACTACTACTACTACTACTACTGAAAGAATAGTGCGGCACTAAATTATGAGCTTGTTTTCAAATCATCTTTTAATTAGTTAATATTTCTAAAGTTTTCTTCAAATTAGCAATCATTGCAATCATTATTTACAAGTGTACATTTTTTCAAAATACAAATATCACCAGTTGCTGCGCATAGTATATGTGTTATGCCTTAAAATCATGAAGATATATTTAAGACTAATACGGAGTAAATTTGGGTCCAGAATATACAAACTGGATTATTGTCGAAATCATCGTCTTTATCATCACTATTGGTTTTAACTGTTATTTATATAAATAAATCAATATTTCAAAGCAAAATAACTCCCTATATAGTAAGTGCGTTTAACCCACCCAAAATTGTCAACGTTTAATTATTTATATCGT